>DWRA01000159.1:0-32668 GCA_018250295.1 Spathilepia clonius
GAGTTATGTCTAAGTTTTACAAATCTTATTATAGACAGGACTTTAATATTATAAATAAAATGTATATTTTAATGCTAATCTTGCAGTAAAAAATATTTAATTTGATTACAAACATTTGCTAAGATGTATTCGGTTTCTTATTAAACGTACTTTTGCCTTATTTAAAAACAGTGTAATTCATGTAGTATTAATAAGTTTTTGCTATGCACAATGAATATGCTGACCAAATTATCGCGCATAGCATCTAGTCATGTACATAGCAACATCCGTTGCATAGCATTATAATTATATACATGTAAAATTAAAATAAATTTTAATTAAATATTTAAAAATAGTATTTACGGAAGGTTTTGAAAATGGTAGATCTAGTGTATGGTAGGCGTTGAGTTAAGAGTTGAGCGTAAAAAAAAAGAGTTGAGCGTACAAAATACATAGAGGAGACACCTTACACTAGTATAGTTTGACCAAGGAGATGCCACCGCCTCATGCATTTCTAGCGTGAAGTAGTTTTGCGTTTTGGTGGAAGGATGTGGATGCTAGCACATTTATGTGGCGGCCATTTTTAGGAGTGGCGGGGCATCTGAGATCGGCTTCATATGTAACCCCCTGTCCCATATTGAAGTGATTACAGATGTTACCCACGTGGGGCATCAGACATTTACTATCAGGTAGACTTCAATATTATGCCAAAAAATGAATAATATGTAGATATCAATATATTTATACAAATATATCTACAAATTGACCGACATCACATACAAACACAGATGACATTATCTGAGTACTAAATCACTGACAGCAAAATGCAAATCTTTTACCCTAAAGGCAACAACATAGTTTAAACAACGTCATTTGGAAAGGAACACGTTACAATAATTCCCATGCGGCCATGTTTACGGATGTGGCACACTTATCTGTGCCATGGCACACTTTCCATCGCTCGTCTCGCTCGCACGCGCACACTTTAGGCCCCTCTCGCTCGCACACTTCGCAAACGGAAGTTCCGTAAGGTCGCCATGGTCAAGGTTATGGGTTATCGTTGGGACTTGACCATCTGCGAAGGTTTTAGGGAATTTTGAAAAGGAGTGATGATCAAAAAGAGACGTAAACACAAAATATACATACACTAAAGTATTTTATTGATAAGTTTCTTCATCTGCGCGTTTTTGTTCCACTGTTGGCCAGGGGTCTCACGCAATCTGAGAAAATTTTAGAAGATCGTAGCCTACCACTGTTACCTAGTGCATATTTAGAATAATATGCAGCTTGATATTAATGATAGTCCTATAAAGCCTACTTATATAAATAATTTCCGTCAGTATCATAGATATCCAAAAAAAGACGTTTACCCAGATAGTCCAAATTTGAAACTATTGATGCTATTGTAATGATTACTATAAGATAACGATGTAGATAAATTTAATGAAGATTCAAAATTTCTACAGGGTAAAATATTCTGTCCAGTCAACGTATAAATATCAAAAACCAATCATGAATAGGATACAATACCAGAGATCAGATATATCATAGATTCAAGGCTGATTTTTTTTTTATATATTATGGAGTATCAAACGAGCATGCAGTCCACCTGATGGTAAGTGGCAACTGCCGCCCATGGAAATTTGTGATCCACCCCAGATAAGACTAGAATCCCAACTGAAGTCGACCACACATGCGTTGCTATCCCTGAGTTGGAATGCCTCGTTAAGTTTATCTCCCTTACCCTTCAAACTAGAAGACAGCAGCGCTTAACACTGCTGTTATTAGGCAGAAATACCAGTGTGGCGGTGGTGCCGCCGGAGAAGAACTAAACTATATGAGTGAAGTATAAGTTGGCATGGACTATCGATCTACTCATCAGCACTTAAAAGTCCAACTCAGGTCATATCTTTACTTACTTGGCTTTGCGTGTTCATGACCCCACTAGAGAAATACCTCTTGGACTCTGTTATGGTCGTTTCTTTCATTCACAGAAAGAGATGAAATAGTACTATGTGAAAATGAGACTAGCAAACCCAGACTTATTTGAAGCAGCGTAAGTATAGCTGCTTACAAATTAGTGCTGCATCTATTCATATAGTATTTTGTAGCAGTGGTGGTTTAGTAGGTGACCCCTTCACGGAGATTCGCCATTTTATTAAACGAAATACTTGCACTGTGTCTTGATCTAGATCGTCAGTCTAGACAGATGGCACGAAAAAATTAAGATTGGATATTATTAAATAAAGATTAAGTTTTATCCATCAGCCTGCTTCTTTCGCGATGAACACGGTACCCTTAGTATGAGTTTTTTGACGTTTAGCGACTCGATCGTCGTTAACGAGTTGGCCCGTACTTCTCATAGCAACCCTCTCGTGCAGGTTTCGACACTTTTTATGTTTCAACGTTAAAACAATTGATCATTAATTTTTAATGTGCACATCACTTCGAAAATTTGTAGGTGAGTGCGTTTGATATGATCCACCAATTCCTAGTATGATACAGCAAATTTCAAATCACTGGATATTGCCATTTTATTAACATTTCAATGAATTTATTAAATTCCATACGCTAGATTACAAATATGCACTTGGGATACAAAACAGTCTGAAATTCTAAAAGCCTTACAAGATTCGTGTAAAAAGTAAGTGTTAGTGTAATTTAATAGTCACCTTCTCGTTTGCAACACTGAAAAACCAATTTAATGGTCGATTGAGCTGAAATTCAGCGGAGTGGTGCAAAATTACGAGTCGGTCATAATGTCGACAAAAAGAATATTGTAATTTATAAATTTATTTCTGAACGTTTCAATCTTCATAATTATTAACTAGCTTTCACCCGTGTATTGACTTGCTGAATTACAAGGACTAATGCTAGATGTGTTCAAAAACTCCGTATTAATAAAATTTGTAAAATAGTTTAGGCTGCGTATAAAAGCTATGTAGATTCCAATAAAGTATTTCCTTTAATAGACTTTTTAAATTTTACATGTCGTAATAGGTGATTAATCACCTTACATCGTACTCTACACATATAATAATATTGTAATGTTGTTGTTACATACCAACAACATTACAAATTTGTTATATGTATAGAGTATATGATGGTTTCAAGTTAATTAAATAGTCTTGTGATATTATTTATGCCTCGATTGAATGATTAAATCACTATACTTTTTTCTATCTCAATACATGAAATTCAAAAAGCTATTTACTATATGGAAATCTTTATATCTATATTTTTCTTATAAGTAAAATTAAATTGAAAAATTACCTGTACATTACACATTAGTTTATTATATTTTTTATTAGTTTATAATAAGTATTATTTCGTTTGTATTGACAAACTTTTTCGATACAAATATTTTATCAAGTTTTTTAACATTCCACTATTTGAATTAAATTGTAATTTCTAGGAATTTTATCGGCATGTGTGGAGTACTCACAGCAAAGGGATTTCATACGCGGTGCGTCTGCTGCTGTAACACTAAAATAAACATGTGAACATCACCGCACACACACTTCATTGTGCTAACATGGTTATATACATATAAAATATTGCTTATGGATATGTGAAGTTAGTCACGGTCGTCGGTGCGGCGGCGCAGATGGCCAAGTTCACGATCGAAGTGAAGGCATCACAGATGCAGAGCGGCTTTAACTTGAACTTTAATTCTTAGGGTTGTGTCAAGGATAATAATAATATTTTTTTATTGAATAAACCATTAGTACAATTACAAAAATATATAGTTTTAAAATGTTCATAAGGTAATATTTCTAGTAATTGTTTATCTCAATACAGTATAGTTAGCTACCTAAACTGGGCGAAAAACGTGTATTATAGGCAAAGGCACTACCCGAAATGATATCTCAATTAGTTTAAATTAACTAACTTTGAAGCAATGTTACATCGTGAGCACGATCAAAGATTAATTCCCATTTTAAGTAGTAGTCAACGATGGTTCCCGTGGAGGATACCATATTGGCCTGACGTTCTGAGGGTTTCGGGTTCGATTCCAGACTAAATTATTAATTTATATTTCTGTGTCATGTCTGAGCATTGGATATATCTTTGTACGTGTTCATGGTATTCCAATACGTAACATATGTATGTGTGTGAGGTTATGAATATAGAAAGCGTCATATTGACTTTTGTTAGCGGTCATTGCCGCCCATAATGTAGGTACCTATATACTTTGTGAAAATATCGACTAGCTATCTATTAGGGGATAAAATACTTTTTATATATTTAGAAGACAAATATACAGTGTATGCTTTTGACGACTATAAAATAATAAAAGAGTCCCCAAAAGAAAAGTCGGCTTCGTTCACGTACCATTCTATCATTCAAACTAGTATTATATTATTCACATATTGTTACTTGTATTACACTTAACGTTCCTTTGTACGTTTTAACACCGGTTGTTTGCCATTTGGAAAGCACCGGCTTATCTGAAAAGCCCGAGCGGTCAAGTTCAAGAATGAAGGGCAAGGCGTGCGATGCCGCGAACTTTTACTTAAACCCGCGTACGTAGGGGTGGTGCAGGTTCGATAACTTGATACAATACGAAATTGTTTGTAATTAAGTGAGTGGTGATATCCCCGTAGTATGAGGTGTCTTTAATGTACCGAACATTTAAATACCAGATGGATCTCTGATTTTTGAAATTTATGTGTAATATATATAAAACATATTAGAAATTAATTGTCACATCACATGAAGATATATCGTAGGGTCGTAGGTAAATCTTCTCTTATAATAAGTTCCTAAGCATATAGCAACTGGCCAGTTGGATGGGCTTTCCTTTAAACCTCCCTTTTTATCGTGATGGGTGATTCGGTATATCCTTCGGTGATAAGTTATTTAATTCGAAATTATGAAATATCGCTTGGTTATTTATAGCACGAAAGTTTCGTCTATCACAGATGCGTTTATATCCTCTGACACCAATGTCTCGTCTACCATACATATAAATTTGTCAATTTCTACGTACAGGAAATAACTTAAATGGCGGGCGTGCGATAAGGTTGGAACTTCTCTTAGATATAGTTATCACGTTTAATTTACAAATCGTTTGGAGCAAATCGAACCCGACTTCCAGTGCGTATGTTCTGTCATGATTGTATCCTTCATAGTTAAATCTAGCGGTAGTAAATAATTTCGAATACTTTCGCAACATCTAAAAATCAGAGGTACATGTCTGGGAGTCGAAGCCCGGATCTCTAGCGTACGTGGCCGAATTTCGAACCATCAGGATATCGCTCAACCCTACACTCAAAGGTTACGGTGGCCTTTCATTCAATGTTTTGGTAACCAGTTCTGGGATTGAGGTCGCTGGCACCATTTGATGCCATCGATTTATGATGCTTCATTTTGCTCATGACACTTCTTGATTTAAGCTCCTTTATTGAGCGATGGATTACCAAGGGGATTAGGTTCAAATGCACATGTAAAACTACTAAACTAAATAGAATTAGAATGTAGTTGTGTCGCTTTACATTTACGTCCCAGCTGTACAGCTGTTATATAGCATATTTAAAATATTATTTAACTTAAATTGCATCAAAATGTTTAAACAAATAGGTTTGTCCCTTTCAAGTTGATTTGAACACCAACGTTATTGTAAGTTGAATACTACATTAGCATTGAACAAATCCAAAGTACCACTGAAATAGGAAATATTTATAATATTGATAGTCGTTAAAACATCAGTCTTTACTATATAGTTATATTAATATAGTATTTGCTTATTTCTCTGTATTTATTATTTCAAACATATAGCAGTATAAATAAGATAATGGAATTTAGAGCGAATATTTTGCTGTTAGTGTTAATCTGGTTTAAGATTTTGCGTAGCAGCCATAGATGCGTCACGCATCGCGCTCAATGGTGTGTGAACCGGGACTCTTTCTATGCAGTGCTTTTGTAATTAACACGTCACTTTAATTGGCGTGCTCGGGTTGTGTGGTGCGTATAACACACGACAAAAGATAGATATAGACACGGTGTATCTTTTCACACGCGATCAATTTGATAATGATATGTTTTCTTTGGACTAGGTTATCTTAAAACTAGCGCGATTAAATTATAAATAAAATGAATTATAACACGTCTGGTCGGTTTGAAAAGGACGACAACTGAATATGGATGTGCTGTCATGATGTTAAATGGTAATCCGTATCCTCAACCAGCTTCAGCAGCAAAAAGCTCAACAGAGTTTTAAGCTTTTAAACAGCTCAGATGTTTTCCTACTGTTTTGGGCATTTCTTAATTATTACAATGTCTGATTTGAAGGAGCTAGACTAAAAATTACCAATATATCTCACTTAAAAGCTGTATGATATAAAAAAATATATATCAAATTGACTTTTTTTAAATTCCGAAACTTCATTAACGGGTAAACAGAATAGAACCTAAAAACAGAAATTTGAATTATGAATATTTCAAGGAATAATCATCTTTTGTAAAATTTATATAAAATATATGTATACATACTTATCTACATTATCCGACGCTACATTAAAAATGGGTTGTAAGTATGTTAGTTGTCTCTTTTTATATTTGCATTTCTTGAAGTAGAATTCACCACAGGCAGCAGCAACGTAGCAGAAGCAGCGTACAATGCATATCGCGTATATAAACACCAAGTACGACATACGTCGCGTTAGTGACCACTGACTGTTACAACTTTGCCTCTCCTTAAAACCAGTTTTTAATTCGTTAAAAATTTGCAATTTTTATATATGTATGTACTTATCTTCAATATTCTTTGAGTTCAAAAATAACAATCATTTGCATTTTTAGACCTATTAGATGCATTTACTTTATTTAAATGACACTTATTTAAATTTGCATTGTATAGTATTGGAATGTAATGTAATTAGAGAGTAGTTTTAAAATTATTTTACTATATTTTTATTTACTTAAAACGACATACCTAATTTAATACAGTCAAAGTATCCCAGGTAGTAAATACTGGATGTAGTAAAAAAAACAAAAAAATGTAACGACCTCTTCATTATTTCTTTTTAGATGAGCGCATGTCAGTAGTGTACGTGGTCGCGGCTGTTTGCGTGGCGGAGTGAAATCAACCTCTCTATGTAAGTAGGTTGGAGAAAGAATCTGTACGGGCCGGTAGCGTGCGCAGACTCGACTCGTGCGATATTTTATAACTAAAATTTTTAAATATGTTTTGATAATTATGGCACACTGTCCATCTGTTCTACTACAGAGTCTTAAGAGATCGTTCTAAGGTAAATTTTTAGTCTGGGTCTAGGTTTATTCACTAGAAATCTCAGTTATATCTTTGCTATGACAAATTTGTAAAGTACATTTTCTATTACACTTTAGAACTATAAATAAGCTACAAAATTTCGGTAAATAATTAAATGATCGTTTTTTTACAAAAATAGCCAGAAATGTGAAATTAAAAAAGAAAAACTTGTAAAATATTCATAAAAATACGCTTTCAAACACTGAAATTATAAAAATACCAATGCGTTAGTAGGCTGCTTCACATTTCAATAATCTATGTTAAATAATTTGTAAAATTTATTGAAAACTTAACAATTTTTATACTAATAAAATTCTACAACGTTTGAAACAAATCGATTACTTTTCGCAATCGTTGCCGAGTTGTTAAATTTTTTAATTAACAGACCTCCCCACGGGTCAAATCATTTCATTATATTATATAAATTTATCGACAATTGTTATTTACAATATTGCAAATTGTAATTACAGCCGCATCTAATGTGCCTATTTCGGATCGGAGCAATTACCTGCAATTTTGCAATTATCAGCTATTTCATAATTAGGTGTTAGGTATTGTATGTAATGATTGTACCGTGTCTAGATATTTTATAACAAAAATAGTTATTCTTTACCTTTTTATATCTACACACTTTAATAAAAAAATTAAACATAATATGAAGAAATAATAATTTAAGTTGATATAAAATACAACTATATAAACATAAAAATGGCAACAATAAATATAAATATTATTTTAATTATTTCTGGTATGAAATTACTTACTACGTATAATTTATCATAAAATAGCAAAAGTTTTACTTCTTAATTCGATGACGTATAGTTTTAGCTACATATCCACTTTTAGTATTGATTATCAAATTTAGAATAATCATGCGCGGCTTGTTATGTACACTGTACGCACCACTACATGCGAGTAGTTGACATTTTACGTCAGTGTGCTGTTCATGAGCGTTTTCTCTTGCGCCCTGCGCCTGCACACGCAAAAAGTAATTTGTCTAGTAAGTGAGATAGTTAACATGTTTTGTAGCATCATAAGCAAGATTTTAAGTAAAGGATGACTTATCTTGTTGATCATTGTGAATTGCTGGTTAAAATGGTACTAAAATAAACGTCACTACAATTACAAAATGTTTTCATATGCATGTATATGACATGATAATATTTCTTCTTATTTATTAAATAAAAAGATAATACTAAATCGTATAAGGCACCGAGTACATGAACGTTTACAAAGCGTTATGTATTGTTGCTTTTATGACACCTTACCTGCATTTTCCCAGCCCTATGTACTTACGTTTACACTTGACAGTGCGTAGTTTCTCCCCACACCCAGCAAAAAGGTATTTGTCGTACGTTCATTTCACATCCGACTTTCCTCCGCCCGGGAACCGCGTGTGTGAACTAAACTCTTTCTCTAAACAAAGGTTGTTTGGATATTGACCCACTTGTGGTTAATTAGTTTTATTGTCTCATTCTTTTGTTGTATATCATGGTGTAAGTTACAAGTGTTCAAGTGCAAAATGTTTTATTTGATGTCATTTTTAGACATAGTGTGTGTGAGTAAATGTGATTTTTTTAGGTTATTTTTGTACAATATTAGAAATAACAAATGCAGGATATCGTTAACAAAAATCTCCGTTTATTTTACATTAATTTACACAATTTACTTATAATGGAAAACCTCTTCAAAAATATAACATTCTCTCTTAAAAGTAAGCTACTATTATAATTAAGGCCACATTACACTATCACTTTAATTAAATCGCTGAATTGCTCTTTTGAAAATAAATTATTTGTGACTGAGCACAACAAAATAACAAATTCGTTAAGAAATACCAATTTTGTTAGGATTTTAACAAATTTGCTTCAATTATCGGATAGTGTACCGATCTTTTAAGATACCTACGAACAAAGATTTACAATAAGAATAATTACAATATTACAAATTACCAATAAATACTTAAGTACTAAACGCCTTAACACTAAAAAGGTACTTTATTAATGTCTACATACACGGCGAGAAAACGCCGCGTGTGAAACACTAGTTCAAAGCAGTTAATTCGGACTCGTCAAAATACACTCACTATTTCTTATACCAATGTACTGAAATATAGAAAAGGTTTTTCTTAACATTGCAAATATTTTTATGCATTATAAATAATTACATTTATGATTCAATGTTTTACTACGATATGTACCTGGAAATTTCAATTATAAAGCGTTTCACAAACGCGCGTCCTTCCCGCCATGTGTAGAGCGGTTTATTAACCGCTGATATTCTAAAAGGCTGTAAACTTCCTTAGCTAGCGCTGGCAAAAATTGGTGTGTTTTATAATCATTAATCTTTAATATTCAATCAACGTAACTAAACCAACAAACAATCTGAAACTAATTGTGTTTTATTTGTGTTATGCACATTTTTATAAATTCAAGATTTCACATTATATTTATATACAAAATGTAATTTTGAATGAACTTTTATTTGCACAGAACAACACAGGTTTTTTAACGCCTCTAAATAGTTAATTAGTGTTGTTATATTTAATAAATATACAAAGGAATGTTAGCAAATGTTCGTAGTTTAAGTAGTTGTTCCAATTAACTGGGGACATGGAATGTAAGTCGAGTTTAATCTACTTTTAACAAAAATAACTATGATTTTGAATAGAAAGCTTACAATCATAACCAACAGTATATTATTATGTATGCAATCGATGCTTGTCTAATTGTACTGAATGCACGAGCATTTAGCACGAGAATATTTCAACAAGCATTAAGCACAATCAAACAATGACATAAATCTTTCTAAATCATATTAAGTCATTGTACACCTGAGTATCAGATTCTGAATATTATTTACATCGCAGAATACAGAAGCCACTTAATTCTTACATTTTTATGAACACATGTTAATGGTAATGCAGTATATTCGTATAATATAAATTGTTTGTATATTTTCTTAAGAATGCAATAGAATATTGAAATCAATTTAATAAGTTTTGAAGTTATGAGGCAATCGGCATTGATTTTCGCATAAATATAACTGTTAATGAGTTGTACAGACACCGAAAATAGTGGTTCTACTGTCATAAATTAGTATAATTGTACATTTTACGAACTACATTGATCCATTTTCCGTCATAATTTCCGAGATAAACATTTCTCAAAGTTATATTGAAACCTTCGTACTGTTGAAATTATTAAAATATTTATGTCCTTTGTGAGCCCGTTAAAAGTTACGCTTCTTTGACAGTTTACATGAGATGGTAATACTTTAAATGAAAAAAATATACTGTTTATTGTTAAAATAAGTACTTGAACATCTTGGTATAACATTTTTTGTCTCTGAATAAATAAAAAAAATATATACTGTATTGTTGTCTATAGCTAATTCGTTACGTTTGCGCGTTTTCACTTTACAGGTTTTTATGATCTGTTCATTTTAAAAATGTTACTTGTCCCTCTGATTTTATCGACACAAAGAAGTGTAACATCCACATCTCATTTTTTATATTGTCCACGGCATTCGCAGTACGTTTCAGTTTTTCCGCCTTGCCCTAAATGCTTGGAGCGCGTTGCGTAACAACGGATCGGAATTATTAGAACATTGGATGCGTTTTTTCCCTCACTTCCCGGACGCGGATCCGGATCGCGTGTGCGCAAGGATCCGACACAGTACATGCAGTAGATTAGGGTGCGATTCTATTTTTAAAATGTTTCTACGTTTTTGTATGCATTTATTAATAAATATATAATTATTTGTAAAATTGAATATGTATTGTAAAATAAAAACGAACAGTATCGTCTCATTATTATTTTTATTATATACTACGATACTATACTTTTATTATTATTACTTTTATAGATCTCGTACAAGTTATTATTTTTAAAACTAATAAGAACTTGCTTTTTGAATGGACGTTTAGTAATTTTTTAATTTCAAAATAACTGCAGTTGCATGTGCCTCTGTCTTTTATTGTCTATTTACGGATAGTGTGCAGTAATGACTATTATTTGAGCGGGAAAATTGGCTTCCATAAATGTTTTTAAAGGAAATACAAATTAAACAATGTTATTATTGAAAATATTCATTAGTATTAGCTAGAACATTAATTAAATAATTGGAAGTTATCGTTAGCCTCATTTGCTTTGTCTTTGTTTGTTAAATAATACAGTAAGTACCTAACAATATACATTATAAAGCTAATATTATTTTTATTAAATTTGACTATAAGTAGGTAATCGGAGTAAGCATTCACATAAAAATATATAAAATTTTGAAATTTAATAAGTACTCTAAAATCGCACTGTAATTTAGCAAACAGATGCTATCTGGCATTTACTAATAATTGAGAAATAACTTAAGCGTCAATACACATACGAAAACATACCGCGGGACACTAAGCTATAGAAATGAGTAAGATAACGCTAATTGGAGCCAAAACTGTCTTTAGACAATTTTGCCTTAAACGTAACGATTCTATTTTGAAGAGGTTCGAAATTGTGATTTAACGATGTCTTTAAACAGTTTTACCCTCAAAGAGCATCCCTCTTAAAACTACATTACATGGAATAAACGACGTTCCATCACTACGCAACAATAAAACAATAATTATCTACATCAAATAAATCTGGAGAGCTTAAAACTAGTCAACATTGCACTTGTCCTTAGGAGTGTTATACTACAGGGTGATAGAGTGTTCTTAGGGAATTAACTGGAGTCATATACAATACAGCATGATACGGCAGTCACACGCACAATCACACACGGAACTAATCTACTGAAATGCTTTTTGAGCTAGCGTCGAGACCTTTGCCTAGTCCCTGCCGATCCGCTTGTGGATCTGCTGATGCTTGATTAGATGCGCCTTCTGTCTAAACGCCTTCGCACACACGTCGCATCTGAACGGCTTCTCGCCTGTGTGTGTGCGAAGATGCACCTTGATGTTGGATTTGTTCAAGAACCCTCTATTACATATACCGCAGCGGTGCACCGGCTTCTCCTTGCCCAGCAGCCCGCTCAACTCCGCAGCCGTCGCCGATGGAAACGATAACGAGCTCCCGTGGAGACTGCTGCTGTTCGCCTGCTTCGCTTTCGCTCGACTCCGCTTGCTCTTATTCGACGGCGTCACCGTTGTCGTGTGCGCATGGGGATAGCCTAGTAATCTTTCCGGACTACAAAGACCATCGGGCTTAAGTCCTAAAGCGTAATGAGTAGCGTATCTCCCATTCAGTAAACCCCCGACACCGTCGGTCGTCGAGACCGCATTTCCTGGAGGCGACGATGTTGATATTACGTCCATTCCGTAACTCGTCGAGCTCGGCGCCTCCTGCTTTACGGGTGGACCGTTCTGAAGCCGGTTTTGTAGTAGGGGCATGTAGCCGTGCGTGAGTAGACTCTGAAGGGTAGAACCTGCTTGACCTAGGTTTTTCTGTAGAAACTCGGAGCTCTTGGAAAATTCTTGCCCCGGTTTGCAGGGAAAATCTAGGCCCGAATGGTGACTATTTTGTGACGGAGGCGGCGAGTTAGGTAAACCGAATTCGGCGAGATCTTGCGGCACTATTTTGTCTCCATGTTGCCCACACGCCCCCGCTATCCACGCGTCGATGTCCATCCAACTGTCTCTCGAGTCATTTCTTTCTGGGTCTTCGGGTTGGGAAGGCACTGTGGTGTCTGCTATTGCGGATCCAATTATAGCAGCTATATCTTCTATAGAACTAATATCGTACATGTCTTGTTTATGACCATCGTCAAATAATTTAGTGGGTGGTGAGCAAGATCTTGCGCAGGAGTCGGCTGCGCCAGGTGCAGTGGTCTCTGCGAAAGGTTTCGTGTCTGGCGCATCTAAAGGAAAGGGCTTTACATCTTCGAGGTCGGGGGGTTCAGAATCTGCAGCGCAAGTGGACGACGACACTACGTCATGATCGGCACCATAGCCGCTCTGCGTAGGGTAGTTGTTGTTTTCTTCTGGAAGACGTTGCGCGATAGCATGGAAGTGGTGGCCGGAAATGCCGTTAATCGACAAGTGGCCGGTGTAGCCAGTGAAGGGGGGGAGTGGTTTTAGTTCAGCGAGGGGTGGGGGAGCTAAGAGGGAGTCGAGGAGGTCGGTGGGGGGCGGGGACTGTGCGTCGAGCTTGGGGTCGAGCCAGCAGGCGCCCAGCAGCAGCTCGTCGCCGCCGGGCACGCCCGCGCACTTCATGCCGCGCCTCACCGCCACCCCGGAACCGAGAGACACCCCGCCACCGCCATACTTGGACGCCGCCACCCTGCCGCGCTGTCTGAAACAAAATAAATATCGTGTTAATAAAATTATCAAGATTGCTTATTTATGTAAGTTAGTTTGAAATGTATGAGGTTTCCTGTGTGTGATTCCTACTATTGGGCACATAAAGATAAATACACAAACACCTGCACCCAGAATGAAAACTAAACTTTCTGCCTGACCGGGAATCGAACCTGGAACCACCGACTGCTACATAGGGGTAGGGTGATCTGCGATCATTCGTCTGTGAGAATGGCAAATAATTATATTTGTTTAGTAGTATTTACTTTCTACACGTTGCTAAAGTGCAAGTCAAAGTACCACCAAACAAAATAATGATTAACTATCAATGAATACGATTTGTATTACTAAAATGTAAGTAACTAATTTATAGTTGGGAAATTATAATACGAAAGGTTGTGTAACTTTTAGTTACATTTTGTATTGTTGTTACTACAAACCATAGCTAAATAGTAACTTGTATTACAACAAAGCAAATAATTAAAAAAGATACATAAGTTACGTTACATCAGAAAAACATAATAGATAGTCATTGATCCCGAAACAAAATTAATTCTAAAATTGTATTCTTACACATTTGGTAACTGGGATATGACGAAATTTTGACAAATTTCAATTTCGTAACTTCCCATATTTTTGTGTCTACCTCTTGTTACGAAATACTACAATAAGTACTTATGCATAAAAAATACCGTGACCCGTGTGCTATTATAAATGTTTTCGACTTTTAAATACATTAATACAATTTTTAAATCCGGTTCAATAAATACTAATACATTTTGATCACCTGGCCAAATTAGGTTATAGTGTAGACCAAATACTGAACTCATTTTAATCGGAAACATTTATACTACCTATACTAAATAAAAACTTTGATTGGCAATCAATCTGAGTGACACTTTGATCATATATATCAACATAATTATGCTTATTAAATCTCTGAAACCTGTTTTTAAATTGTTCCACTGTCTGAATCAGTTTATCTTGGAATTGGGTAAACCAATTTTAATGGGACTTTCACATACAAATTTACTTGAATGAACCACGAAGACTTCGTTGTATCGGAAATATCTACGACATAAATGTTAAAAAAATCAGGACCCTGTATAAGTAGTACTACTGTATAGTAGTTATCCGCTTGCGAGTATTTGAGCTGAATATTTTTACATCGATTTACGTAGATTACGTAGAATATAATCTAAATAGATTTTCCCAAAAGATTTTCATACAAGGTACATAATAGGTTTCATGAAAAAACTTAAACTTACATTTTCACATTTGTTTTGCGTATCACATTTATCACGTATCACGTTTGTTTTTATGCAAAAATTTATTAGTCATTCGGCGAAGTGAGTCCACATCTGGTCTCCTTAAATCGCTGAACCAAAAATTACGCACACAATGGCTAAGTCGCAGATTTTGCAAACAAGGAATATAGACCATGATATGATGCAATCCACACATCAAAATATTGCCTAATATTACTATGACACGAGGAACCAACAACACCGGTAATCTTAGTATCTTATGAACGATAAAGGTCCTCAAAATTCAAATTGTTTTCTTACATTATTAAAGATATTGTACCGACATATCAATACACATTTACAAGGAATGTAGGCCGCAGTGCAAATGATAATTAAAAAAATTAAGGCTGTCGCTATTATATTTTTCTTTGTGTCCGTTTTCACTTCGTACAATAAAGATTTACTTTATGCCATTATTACTTCTATGCTTGTTTTATACTACGCCTGTACTTAAATATTTAGAAAGTATACAACCCATTGGTGGACGTTAAAAGGATTTAAAATTTTATGAGTAGATAGTGTACCTACTTTATCGTTATAATTATTTGGTTAGACCTTTTGGTCTAGCATATTATATGTCCGTATTTCCACAAAAAAACACAAACTTTACACTTATTTTAACACTGCTTTCCGGTTTTCAAGATTTTTCAGGTGCGTTTCAGCCCTATCGACAAGTGTCGGGCAACACTGATGCCTAATGAAGCGGAGCGCATGAAATGAGCGTTTGGCTCAATATCTCAATTTCGTAGATTCTGGAGTTACTACATTTTCACGGGCAACGTTTTTTTGTGTTATTATTTTTAAAAACGTTTACCGTATGGGGAGATATAAAATGACACCACTCTTCTTCTCGTCTAGCGGAAGTCGACTTAAGGATTAACAAATTCTCGTAGTTAATTGATTTTATCATACTTAATCTCGCAGTAGGTACTTCGCAATAAGAAGCTTTTATCGCCTCTAATGAGTGTATTACTAGTTCACCTGCTACGTCACCTACACGTAGTACATAAATTGGTCCAAAATTGATCCAGTGGTGTTGTCCTAGACTAATAGTGTACGGTGGCATTTACGTACCACACTTCAACGCTGGTAGAGACCAGCACGGGCTGGGCCAACAGATATCAGATGTTTTCAAACTGTACATAAGGCCTCCTATAAGTTTTGCTGACTGCTATCGGATCACAGCTGAGGCCAATGGCTTAGTGTGCTTTCCGATGCACAGCGCGTCGTTACCACACGACAAACCAGGTGTTTTAAAGATATGGTTCCACGTTTAAGGATAAGTTAAATAACGGAGTCACATATACCACTGGCCAAGGCATATTTTTAATGCAATGTTAAATTTTTGTCAAGCTATAGCCACTAGTTGTCACCCACCCAAAACCTGACCGGGCGCGACCTATGATGATGTACACAAGTTATGGGGTAATGTTTATCCGTTTAGTAGCAACTAATACAAATCTATTCGCGATGCACGGACAACACGATAATCGCGATGTCAGTGCATGCACAATTAACCGAGTTACCGGCTGCCTGACCGTGTTTTTGCAACTGGTTACCCTCTGTTACCCGCGCTATCTGCTACTTGGACGATACTTTGCGATCTAGTCTGTTACGGTTACATTTTTTTAAATATAAAAGTAGCGAACGAGTATAAATTAATCCTATGGTAAGTACCCGGCGCTTGCCATTGACGCCTGTAATCAATCGTTGATAAGATTGAAGTCCTAGGTAGGTGAGCCACGCATGCTATGTTAGCCCTGAAAAACGTGGTAGAATCCTTTGTAGTTCGACTCCTGTGGCACCACTGCCACATCTATTTCTGCCTAATAACACTAATGTTAAGCGCTGCTGTGTTCTGGTTTGAAGGGTGTGGTAAGGGAGACATACTTATCCGAGACATTCAAACTTAGTCCTCAAGGGTAGCAACGCATCTGTGGACGACCTCAGGTACGATTCTATTCTATTCTGGGGTGGATTATAAATGTTCATGGGTGGCAGTTGCCATTTACCATCACTTGGACTGCATACTCGTTTGTTACTTCATCAAATAAAAATAAAGACCTAAAATGTAACCCGCCCCTTAATTATTGTACACAATATTATATGATAATTGTCGCAAATTATATACCGTTTATATGGTATACAGTATCAAAAAAGCAAATTAAAAACGCCTTTTAATTTTTTCCCAAATTTAATGTATTAAGTGTATATTGCAGTTATGGATGGGGTACTATACCATCAAAGTTAAATCACGAGTTTTACTCATTTTAATCTCGGAAAACTCACATGTTTAGTCAGAGAAATAAAGCAGAAATACGTAATTTTAGATTTCAACCCCAGTCCTTCAAAGCGAGGGACTCGATTTCTTCGATTTTACACGTATGTTATACTGTTAAAACTGTTACGATAAATGTTAAAGTGCCATTCCAGAAACATAAAGTTTATTACGAAAAATGTCGGAAACCGTACGTAGACAAAGAGGTTTTCACTTTATTTCCGACAAAACAAGATTGAAGTCTGACTGAAGCTGACGTCATTTGGACACAGACGTGTGTAGTCTTAATTCCTCCTGATTTTGCATTTCCTATCAAAAGACATTTAAAATAGACTTTAAATTGGGTTAACACTATCCTCTCGTCGTCAACCCATTACTGTCTCACTGTTGGGCACGGGTCTCCTCTTAGAGTAAGAGGGGTTAGGCCATAGTCCACCTTGCTGGCCAAATGCGAATTGGTAGACTTCACATACTTTTTGAAAACTTTTTTTTTAAAGAACTCTCAAGTGTACCGGTTTCCTTACGATGTTTTCCTTCACCGTTGTAGCAAGTGATAATTACTTTTTAACATGACTTCGCAAAATCAGAGGTCCACCACTCGACTTAGGGGCCATGATTCAACCACTAGGCTATCACTGCTATAACACTATACAAAATGTATATTAGTTATCGTGATATTTCGTGAGAGTGACAGTAAGTAAGGAATAACGATAAGTGACAATATCCCAATAATAGATAAATAGCTTATCAGATTCATTCTGTAACCTGACTTTGTATTGTATTGTTTCATAAAGAGTAGTGAGAGTGCTCGCGTAACTAATACTTTTAATATTTATAAATCCGAAAAATAAAAGTAAGTAATAAATTGTACTAAGTATCCACGAATGCCTTGAAATGATTTATAATGACGCTCGTATCGTAATATCCTTAACACTGAAATTACACATTTCAACCAAAATGTACAAACCGTGGATGATCTGGCGATATAATTATGATATTTTATTTATGATTGACATAAACATACAAAAAAAGGTATCCGTTTGGATTTAGGTGCTATTTTATAATGCATTTATGTATGTTAAAGTAATACCGATAAATATATACACGTATATACAATATGGTAACTCTTGTGGTTCATCTCCGGTGGAACCACCGCTACACCTCCTTCTAACTAATAACTGCAGTCCTTAGCAATGTGTTGTAATTTGTGGAGTGTGGTAAAGGAGAGATTAACACTAATGTCCAGGTAGTACTATAGATTCCAGTATGAGGTCTAGCGTAAGTGACAGATGTCAATGGACGGCAGTGATCACTTACAATAATGTAGTGTGTCCATCAGGAAAACATTATGCTCATTTGCTATTTCTATGTCATATAAAAATGTGTGGAGATACACTTATTAGACTACGATAGTAGATACGTTAGAGTAATATACGGTAACATATATATTTATTGTTTGTACATTCATAACGTGTCTTATTCTCGGTAAATGGTACATGTAATGATATGAAAAAGCGCGAGGTTTAATTTAATTTCAAAATATGGCCCGTGGAGTATCCCAATAACACGTCTAGGAACTCATTCTTGTACACCATACCGCAGTGTCAACACGCACGTTGCCCAATGGCCGGCACGCAACAATTTGTAATAACCGACGTAAAAACTATCCATTATAATATAAATTTGTCTCGGCTAAGAACGTGGCCTTGTGTATTTTTCGCAAATGCCCACTGCATTGATAGCGATTGCGGTCGTTGGCCCGTGGTGGTGGCGCAATGGTGGTGGAAAAAAATTGGAATTACAAGTCTGGATTGCGAGCAGAACGTGACGGCTTTCAAAAAACAATAATTTGGTGGTCGCTGAGCAATCGATACTTTTGCGCGTTGCTATTTATATTGTAGAAAAACCTTTAAAAACAAGACACTACAGGTAGTATAATTCATGATTGTGATGTGACTATTTTATTTGTTAACAGTTTTTTGGGTGCATGCAATCTGCATCTCCTATGAACTGGAAGTTATTAAAAATTTGTTTTTGCTGTCTTAAAAAATAATAAAATGACATGTCAACCAGTCTATCTGGAACTAACTGTAAAGTTGTAGCAGTGATTCTAATTGTTAAACATGAAAACCTATGAAAATTGGTTCAGATATTTAAAAAAAGACAAGAGTGTGTATTTGTAACTATGGCTTTAATGAAATAAGCCTATAAACATTAAGTTAATTTATTTTCACTGACTGAACCTTTAATTTTACTAATATGTGTTAAAAGAGTAATGTACTTTAATATAAAAATAGAAGGTACATTCGTGTTTACTCATATTTTTTATTTAGTTTATTTTTCAAAAGTATTTTTTAATTAGTGTTTGTGCACTACAAACAAATAAAAAACGAATTATGAAATTAATTGTTACTAAGACATTTTGTTCGTAAGACAAATGAATAAAAACAACTAACATTTAAAACTTTTACAGATAATCGAGTACTAATTGCTACCGTAAGAACTAATTTAGAACAATTAAACATAATTATACGTAAGTTACTTAAAGTTGCTAAGGAACACTTTAGAATACAATTTATCTCCGAGAGCAACTATCACGTAATTGATTTATGCCGTTATTAACTATCAATTAACTACTTAACGCAGATGAATTTGCTTCTGTTTTAGTGTTGAAATTAATGACGAGTTTTTTCAGATGCGATATCTGTTGCGTAACATACCTTTTAATTTTTGTCACTTAAAGATTTATGTATAAATTTATCATTAAACACATTAATTGCAATATTGACAAGCATATATAAATAGGACCTTTAATGGTGTCTTTAAAGGTGTTAGAATTTGTCGTTCGTAGAGAAGATTCGCTGGTCGCATGCTGTAGCATTACTGCCATATGTGATTTTATTTAACCCTGGCAAAAGTACCCCTGACTTCTTTTAACGTGTGTGGTAAAGGTCACTTATTAACTTAGTACTCAGGTGTAACAACAATAATGATCTTTTAAACACGCCAAACTATCGCCAGGTGAAATACCTGTCATAAGATTCAATATGTTCTATTTGGATACGGTCGCTTGCGACGTAGATATGACGCCATGGCGTCTGCCTTAAACGCAGTAATACGCTTCTCTACACTTACATCCTTAGTCGCCTACGACAGCTACGTGAAAAAATGGTGTTGCAATTCGAGGTCAAGACACAAGTTGTTTTATTAATAACAATTATATTATTGACAGACGAGCCGAATTCTGAGAAAGCGCTTGTTATCTGCTCTGTTGGACCGGCGAGTGAAAGTTGTGGCCATAGATCGGACAGATTATACAAACATATTAATACTATTGAATGCTGATATGACAAGATTTTTGGTATTCAGTGTTAGTGATATTGGACATTTTGGTTAATTGTAAACATGCCTTTCGGGAAAGTTGAGCTTAAGGTTAATTTATAAAAATTAAAACTTACGTTAAGACAAGGTCGCAACATCTGTACAACTCCGAATGAGGCAGGTGTAAAATTACAGTTTTTAGGTTCACATACAGATTAGAATTATTTTAGGCTATAAAATAGCAGGTTAATTTTTTTTGCTAAATTTAGATGGTAGTTCGGCTAGCGCTTGGCCGTTTTTACAAATGAAGATTTTTTAGTATATAATTTATTTTTGTACGTATAAAAATAAAAGGAGCCTTTGCAATTAGTCGGTCACGTTACCTTTGATTGAAGTATATAGTACTTTAGAAAGGCAGAAAACACACCATGTTAGTTTTCAGCGGTAGCAATGCTTTAGTTGTTGAATTCAGACAGGATTTCAATTCTGTTCGAGGTTGATTCGTCGTCAACATATTACTATCGTACTGTCAGGCACAGTCTTATCTCTTTGGGAGAGGGGTTAGGCCGTAGTCCACCGTGCTATTTGCAAATTGATAGACTTCACGCACATTTGAGATCTTTTTTTTCAAATAATTTATAGGTATGTAGGTTTCCTCACGATGTTTTCCTTCGCCGTTATAGCAAGTGATAACTAATTTCTAATACACAGAAAATTTCAAAAATTAGGGATGCGTTTCTTGGGGTTCGAACCTCGGACCTCTTCGATTGATAGACCGTAATTCAACCACAACACTACTTAAAACTACAAATACAGCGAGGTGGATAACGTATGTTAAAAGGCGGTAGCGATCGTTAACCATAAGGTGGATTTGCTACTTCAATTAAAAATATATGCACGTACGAACTTAAATTTAAATTTCTTTGTTCATAAAATATGTACAGAATTATTCCTATTAGCGACATTTCTACTATCACATTTCTTGCATATATTTAGATAAATACAACGCATAAATAATGCGAACAAACATAATGGCACTGTGTTACAAACATATTTCTTGCAGTTAAATTCAATTAATTATTGGGAACTCACCTGTGGCTAAAGAATGGATTAAACTTTATCAATTAATATGCACTTATCGTCACGCTATATCTGTGGGGGTAATTAGAAATATAATATATAAGCTTTTAGCCTTCCCTTTACTTTTTAATTTAATTAATAAGAACAAGGTAGATTTAGGATTTCAGAAATTGTATTTAGGAAATATTTCGATGGAGAAATGTTACAAGTTAATACAGCGAAGGTACCCGGTATAGAGCCAGGAAAAGAATCCGACATGTATATAGACTATAGCTACAGCTACTTATAATAATTAAGTTTTTTGGACTTCAAGGGTTAGAGAATATAGTCACATAGAAATGTAAATTTCTTAATGAATTAATCTTATAATTAATATCCTTAAGGGAAGGAATTATTTTAATTGAGATAGAGCGACACAATTTTGTTGTTAAAACCACCAACATTTAAAACGTGCCTTAATAGCTATGGTGTATAGTAGTGATATAGAAATACTAATATAACAATCAGAAATCTCCAAAAATATCGTTGTATCAGGATTATTTTCATTTTACGTAGCAACATGAAACCGAATAAAAAATTATGTCAAATTATATTACTACGCTAAAACACAAAGTAAAATCATAAAAACTAGTATCTAATACTAAATTGGGGTTTTAATTAAAGCCAAATTTGAATTTAAAATAAGTAACATAAAATTTGAATGCGGTGCCGTTACTATTTCATGACCTGTGAAATGATCAACATCTGACCAGCCAAGTAACGGATAACTTTACCGTGAAATTCTTGCCAAATATGGAAAAGTATAGTTTTCATCCGACTGCAGCAGGAGGCTTCTTTGGCAGGTTATACAGCTCAAAATAAAATAACATAAATAAGATTTTAAAATATGATTTATCTTTAGTTTCGTCTTGGTAGCACAAATGACTGCGGATAGATCATAATTAAAAGATAACGTATTTCTCGTTAATGAAAACATGTGATCTGTTTATGAAACTGTAATAATTAATGAGCATGGAATTCTCTTGATAGTATGTGATCCTATTGCCCTTAAATATTTGTACTCAAATCGAAATAAGTTGAGAATACCAACTGAAGTCAGTCACAGATAGATGGCCTTCAAGCCTAAGTTGGAACGTCTTGTACCTTTGCTGTACTATATTCTACAAAGCAGAGTACCGCAGCAGTTGACATTGTTGTTATAGGGCAGAAAAATTGGGGGCAATTGTGCTAACGAAGTCGATTCTAAAAAGGTATCTACATAATTTAGAAAAAGTACATCGTTCATCATCATCATCATCATCAGCCTGCAACTGTCCACTGCTGAATATAGGTCTCCCCTAGAGCGTGCCACGTTGCTCGGTCTTCTGCTCTGCATCGTTCAATAGGTATTCTCTCAGTTCTGTCTCAGGTCTCTGCTGTACATCGTTCAATAGGTATTATTCGCTTCAATTCAGATGGTGTACACTATCGGTTGAAATAATTCTAATGAATAAACTGGACGTTGGCCTTACAAGGCTATTTAAGCGTTATAAGAGTATACTCTATAGTAAATTTATGTGTTCCTTACCAGCCACTGTGAACTTTAAAAACATAAATATAAAGTTGATCCAATATTAATTAAGAACCAACTTTGAGAATAAATTACAAATCAAATTCAGTTAGACATAAGATCGAAACGCATAATTTATAAAACTTAAATTTAAATTCCCATACTGACAACTCTATTATTATACATACATTCTATAATTATATATAGTAAGATCTCTACAAGGAGTCCATAGAGATGTACTAAATCATAAAATGTTTTGCACGTGAAATGTACTTAATCGACTACGCGCATCGTTTGGTCAAAAATTTGAATATTTTTCTAACGGCACCGACACTTGGCCTTAATGCTTTTAATGCGTCTTTCTAAGCAAAATACTACTTGTAAAATATAGTAATGGATGGACCCACTCATAATATTTACTAACAAGCCGTGCCCCTCTCTTTAGAAAATGTTTTAAATTGTTTTCCTAATTCAAAAAGAACAGATATAGTTTTGTTTTTATCAAAGTGAAGTAGCAAACGTTTATGCAGTCTAACTTGATAGTAAATTTACTCGTAAGATAGTAAGCCGCATATGGACATATGTACTCAACATCAAATAGAATTTAATTTCTACCATGTCAGTCACAGATGTTGCTTGCTACCTTTGAGGAGTAAGTTAGAACGATTTGTGTTATTTTTGTAACCTTACTTTTCACTCTTAAAATCAGAAAATACCGGCACTGCACTTAATATATTAAATTAAATTTCAATAAAAAATGTTCAAAATTACCTTTTGTTTTACTTTTAAAGGTACAAATATTTTTTAAGTAAATCTATGGCATAGTTGCTTCATCAGCGGAGAAATCATAGATCCCTATCACTTCGTAAGTCTATTTATGGTCGTTTTAAAATAGTTCCAGCCTTGGGGCAGGTTAAAAACTGGAGGCTCTAGAAATAAGCAGACATAGCTCCATTGTCGTGAATCAGTACCGTGAAAATCGAAAACCAGATCGCGCGTCGCCAACTTCCGATCGTATTGCCACAGGTCAAGGTTGCGTTTCGAACGCGCGCCACAACAGTTACGATCTACCGACACTGAGTTACGCTTTACGCCACTGACACACTTCCGTGTGGTACCGTTAGCCGGCCCTGTTCCGTTCGTCCGTCTCTTTCACTCTCGTTCGCGTTCGCTTCGAGTTGATGCGCCGTCTCGCTCGTCGGAGACAAATTTTCGATGCGGGCGCCGTGTGGGTTGTCCCAAATATTAAATTCGTGATACGTTTTTTTAAGAATCCGCCTCGGTGGGGGCCAGGCATGTTGGTCAGTGTGTCACGTGGTTTATCGTGCTTTATGCTAATGATGTAGGAACAATATGTGGGATCCCAGTGGGTACCAGATTAGCTCGATTCGGTGAGTAATAATTCCTAATGAGCGGTTAACTGAAATTAGCGGAGCGGCATACGAAGGTAACGGAAGACAGACAAGCGATGTTGTAAGGTGTGATTTTCTTTAAAAGGATAGGAATGTCGCGTATGTTTCAAATTATACCTACCTAACATTCACTTTCACATACGCACATCACAACATTTCTTTTGAGCGTGACTAATATATAACTACCGTGTGATGCGGCTTGGGCACCGCTCCCTCTTTGACTGTGGATATCATAAGTGACTGAAGTATACAACTAAGACGTAGTAGTGTGTATGCTGCAGCGTTTTAAAGTTCTAATTTCGTTTTAAGCTTTTAAAAAATTTAAAATTGATGGCCGAATAAGTCACTAGTACAACCTAACTTTGCAACTACGACAATAACTGCCTTTTTTACTGCTTATATGTAGTACTCGTATTAAAAACATTGATAAAGGAATAGAAAGTACTAAAATGCAAATTGTAGAGAAACTTAATTTAGGGTTCAGTCGCATATATTTATTAACGTTATCTACTTTTAACAAACTAAATACTAAGTAACTAATTAAGTATGCATGATAGTACATGTCGTTTAATATTCATACATAAATTTTGTAGGTGAGTTGGCAATTGCTTGCATTAGCGTTGGAAGTTTAGCGACAGCGATCTTTTAATACTAATTAAGTAGATTTGTTGAGATGCCAAAAACAGGCATATAATTTTTCCATGAGTTAAAAAAATCCTAGATATATAACAAATGGGTCCTAGACGAATCTAAAAATGATAAAAAGTAAAATATGGGATATACAGGAATTTTAACAGAATATTTTTTTGTAATTACAAACCAGAAATGATAAAAAATTGCATCGAAAAAGCTAAAAGCTAAATTACAAACGAAAATATTAATGTACTACCTACTTATGAGTGAAAATAATTTAACAGTTATCACTTGCCTCATTATTCCAATTAAAAGCCACAAATTAACACAAAACTTATGAACACCGTTAAAACATTCGCAGATGTTCACCGCACCGGATTACATTTCAAACTGAAGAAATAGATAGAAAGAAAGAAAACAGTTTATTGCATCATATTTACGAAAGAAAAGATTTTTTACATTTCTATTTGGAATTTTGAAGTACGGTGCACGATGTCGGGTCCTCTGATCCTAATTGCCTAATATAAACATTGTCGGTCTGTCAAGGCTGTTGTACCGTTAGTTAGTACAACGGGTTTTTGGTGGTCCGAGTGCGCACGTACTATGCTTGACCAATGCGTGCGTAGTGCGTAGGGAAATGGGAATGAATTATAGTAATTTTTTGTCAAGTCTTATGCTTGTGAAATGTTTTATTTGTTTAGCTAAAGTACATTATAAATATTATTTTGAAGTGCAAGTTATTTTCCCTCATTGAGTTTTTGAATTACCAAAATATTTTCTTAGTTCTTATCTACGTTGTTTATAGGTATTATAAGGAAATCTTAAACGAAATTCTGTACTTCTAAGTCTGCAGACTTAAACTATGCGGTTTAAGTTGTTACAGTTTTTATTAAAATAAAAGGCCATCAACCTTTAATTTTTAGTAACTTTTGTAGTTTAGAACCCTCTAAATACTTTGTATAAATTCATCACGATAATTATTTTTGTCATTAAAGAGTTTTTTTTTAGATGTGATACAAAGTTAGATAGTATAAAATAAAATAAGATAGTATAAAAGAAATCAGTATAATAGTATAATAAACATGTTATTAGACAACTACCTACTAATAATTTTAAACTGATTTTTGCATTCGTAAGTAATAATATCTGGGGGCAAGGCAGTGCCTGCGCCAAATCGAGCATAAAAAAGACACAGTCTTGATAGTAGCTATACAGCTAAACTGAACCAAGCTAGTGGGAGAGACATTTTATTTAACAAACGTATGCATTTCCATTACAAGTGCGAGCTAATTGCATCGTCTTCCGCATGCACAATGCACTTCAGGTAGGGTTGGCACTCGTTCATTACTTCTGTTAAAGGAATATGGAAAAACCATTTTGGATATCCTTTTTTTAGAGGAAATTTAAGAGATTTTAAAGATACTCGCTCTTTTGAGTTATGTGAAATTTAATATTACTTACTAAAATACGACAATCGCTAAATATAAAGAAATTCTTGTATCTCAAGAAAATTCAGATTTTGATAAGAATTTTCAATTACACAGAAAGAGAAACAGGTTATGAAAAAACATAAACAAATAAAAGACAAGCCCGTTACTGCCGATTACTTGTCGGACTTTCTCAGTTGAGTTCGTGTTTTGATCAAGTAACAGATTAAGAAAAAATATTATAACTGGCTGTTTGTAAGTGACTCCATAGGCCTTTACAAAATAAATACAATTCATTTTAATTAGCTATGGTTGGTTATAAACAGAAAAAAGCAGCATTGTTTGGGTAGCAACATTGTATCAGCTGGTTTGAAGGAGCGGTGTTCGTGACTTACTTAATCCTCAGCGTTAGAATCTCATCTGTCACCGCCCTTACGGAGGACTTAAATACTGTTTGAAATTTCTTATGTATTTTCATTGATACTAGTAGACTTAATATGGAATGGAATGTATTATTCGTTTACAAGAACTATAGAGCACAATGTAGACAAAAATTTACTACAGAATTTTGCAGGACAAATATCCTGGACTATTAAAACTCTTCAGAGTTAGTCATCGTCAGCCCTAGCTACTGCACGTTCTATGCAAATACGAGCTTACAGCTTTATTTCCATGTTGGCCGGCCTAGTAAAGAAATGCATTAGCACCAGTTATTTTTTATAATATAGAAGACGCAAAAGAACGTGCAAATGATAGTAAGTTGCTACTGCCGTCTACTTCTGTAATTCACCCTCAGATAACATAAGAGTCCTGAAGGTGGGCACCGAAGAGTTGCTTCCTCTGAATAATATGTTGGCACTCATCAGATAAGTATCTCTCTATAGTATTTGTTGCCACTAATTTGTGGGTTATAGGGTTTAATGGTTAAAATTAATTTAATCCATAAATTTTTGAAGGACTTGGTTTTAAACCGTCTACTCAAATGAAAAAAGTTATACCAACGTAAAAGTAGTCAAATGCTGTATTTAAAAGTAGATGAAGAATAGCTAAAATACAATGGATATGGCCCTGCCATAAGAAAACTACCATAGTTATGCGGCCAATGGATACTTTTGTCACATGTGAAGTTTATACACTTGTAAGAATTTCCCATGTAACTAAACTACTGTATTAAAATTAAATTTAGGAACAGTAGACCATTTACCACACGCTTTATGTCCTTTGGATACTTTTGTTAAATGGTACATTAATGAAAAGCATCCCTAATTACACTACTTTGCACATCAAATTGTACCGACAATAAAATGAAACAATTTTACAACGTTATCTCATTAAAACTCCGTAACAGCACCGGTACAGGTAGAAAAAATTCAAACAATACGCATTCGAATCCTTTGGGACAAAAACGCTTCTTGCCGCGGTCAACGCACCCTCTTTTTTGACGGGATAGCCCGGGACCGTAACGGGACCGCGGGTCAGTGGCCTGCCCGTGACGTAGTGGCCTTGAGGAATGTCCGAATAGCGTTCATTTTATTGGATTACGTGTGTCGGATGAGTGTTGGTGGTCTACGTTACTGGGTGTCAATTTGAAGGATTATACGGAGATTTGAGGTGACAGATTTGGTAACGTTAAAGTCGATATTTTGGTGGTTTCGGCTTTATTTAAGGATCTGTTGGAATAAGAACTAGACGTTAACCTTATGGGCTGAACGTTGGGTAGATTCGAAACTTTTTATTTAGTGATTGGAATGCTATAATTGTTAAGATTAATAGCAGCACGTGGAGTTGTTACAATACAGATTCGACTCAACTAGCACACAGGGAGTTCAGCGTTCGATGCCTGGTCACGATACACCGATAATACACGATACACGATTTAGTCTTCTGGTTCTGGGTGTACTCGTGTGTGTTTGTGGCACCCTTGACACCGGGAATGCTAGTGTGGAAGTATTCGTGTTTAAAGCATTTTATATTTTCTATTACATAAAAAAAAACATTTATTTAGAGACTCCATACAGAGCCGTACAACTTACACTAACATGATTAATTACAATGTCCTGCGTTGCACTTTATAATGTAATATATTACTCTGCCCTTATTGTGTTATTCATCAGGGTTTAACAATAAAAGTATTATAAGCATATTTCTTTCGGAATAGACATAAAATTATGATTGTAAATGCCTTGATAATTATATAGGAATACAACACAATAATTTATTTATTACAGCGAAATTAATGAATGAATAAATCTCTTTATTTTACTTTTAAGCGAAATTGTGATCTCTTGGGTAGACAACATAAAAATGCGTCAAATAAAAAATGTCTTCAAGCTTCATTAAGAACTTATTCTTTTTGTAACAGATTTTTTAAGTTATTAGACTAGACTAGACGTGGCCGCGGTTTCATCCAGCTTATAAAAATGAGAGATGACAATCTTACATATTACCGTTATTTTACACCTTCAATAGTTTTACCAAAATGTCTCATAGAAATCAGTGTAGTCGTTTTGGATAGACGCGGATAAATCTTAACGATAATTTTTTTAACTACAAATATCGTATATTATATAAGAAAGTTCCTAGACATTAAGTAAACAATATTTATTTTGTCATTATACAGATTCCTCTAAGAACAACAACAAATCGTGCAAGTTTAAATACTTTAAGTTTCAGAGCCGATCGTTAGTTGGACGTCGGAGGCAGTATTAGTGTACACATCAGTACAATACGTTCCCGTGTTCCAGTTTGAAGGATGCAGTAAAGGTCTAAACAAGGCATTCCAACTTAGACATCAGTAGCAACGCATTTGCGCTTGATCTTATACTTCTATAATAAGTGAATATTCTTTCTTGGAGAGTTCGACCGGGGAGGTACTAACGTCACACCTATATGTAGCGTGAATCAGTTCTTACGTCTCGGTGGATAAGGGTAGATGCCGGTTAATATACATATGAGGTATTACTTACATCTCAGGACCACTCCTGCCTCATGCGTTGCCACCAACGCATCAGCAATCGGCATAAGGATCCCTGTTCTATATGAACTTGGTTAGAAACGATGACAACGTACCATCAGCTGGTCTGCTGATTGCTTGCTTCTATTTTATGGGATAGAAGTAGCAAACAAGCATGCAGTTCAACTGTTGATAAATAGCCTCTACTGTCAATGAACTTCTGTAATAGACCTGATAAAAATAGAGTCGTATGTAAGGTCGATAACATATGCGTTGGTACTCCTGAAGTCTATGTTGGAACATTTCAGATGCGAACACAGTGATACTTAACATTGTTATTACTTCAATAAAAATACCGAATGACCGGCGGTCGAAAGCTCATTTTGATATCGCTTGCACTAAAGTGAAATTGCAGTTGTTTAATATTGACATTTCTGCACCTTGAGGCAGTTGCGGTCCGTGCGTTGAATTTATTGTTAAATATCGTACATGTTGTGCGCTATAAACAAAGATAATTAGCCAATTTAAATAGTAAGCAGAACGGGCTTAAGTAACGAGGATCGGTGGGTAAGAACGTTACGTCTAGAAATGTACTTATTCTAAACTGTAATATTTTCAAAATACTTTTATTGAGCGCTAAATAAAGTCGAGTAATATAACTTTAAATGTTACACTGCATTGGTGAAGCCAACGTCATATGATATTGTCTCTCGATGTTAACGGCAGTCATATGATGTTAAGGTCTTCCTGAATATCTGCTTATAGGTATCGCTATCGATAAGACCTGTGTTGGAAGGACTCAAGTATCCTTGTCTAATCACACTCTTCATATTGAACTGTGTTGGTAAAGACAGAATCAGGTCATGCGGCAGTGGCACAATCGAAATGGCTTATTAAGATAGTACTTTAAATTATCAAAAATCTTTTCTTCTTTTGCTTACTATACTATATATTGTTTACTACAACAATTATTTTTATGTGATGTGAGTGAGTGAGAGTATGTATTCCTTACAACCCTGCCGCTGGACTACAAAGGGTTCTACCACGTTAAACGTTGTATAGTATGCCACAACTATTATATATTGAAATGTGTAGTAAGACAGAGTTACTATATTAATGAGGCATTCCAACTTAATATTTTGGGACAGCAATGCATTCTTAATTGAGCCCATGTAGGATTGCCGTCCTATTTAAGATAGGCTACAAATGTCCATGGACGGCAGTGACCACTTTACATTATTAGGTGAGCTATTGTAAAAAAAGTTTCGTAATTCTTCATCTACGTCAATGTAGTTAACAAAAGTGATATAGCGACCTTAAGGATAAATGGCATTATCAACAATTCAACCGTATATGGACACTATATTATGGAACAATAACAAATACTTTATAAGTAATTGATAGTAAAATTCCAATTAGTAATATACTTTTAACATTCTGAAAGTGTAATCGATATCTTTTAAAGTAACTATCTCACTTACTCTTATCTTTGTATGTTTTTTACTATATATGAATTCTAGTAGATACAAAATCCATAATTAAAATTAATGATTTCTAGTTTAAGGCATACCCTGATAATACATATATTCGCAAAATATTTTATCTACTTTATCGATCGATACATAGCTGCAATAATAGTACTGTACTTTGATTTAAACGATGTGGTAAGACAAGGGGTTACATGAAATTCATTCCAATTAAGCCCTCAGAGGTAACAAAATAAATGTGGCCGACCTCATGGACGACTTTTAACATGTCTGTAGTTGTAGATGTATATGCCTTACATTGGCCACTAAATATATGTTTTTATTGTTTTTAGGGTTCCGTAGCCAAATGGCAAAATGCCCATCTGTCCGTGTGTCACAGCCACGTTATTCGGAAAATATTAAGAGTACAGAGTTGAAACTTGGTAGGCAGGTGTATTCTGTAAACCGCTTTCCGAATTATATATAAAATAAAAATATATTAAATTTAGGGGGGGCTCCACACACATGAACCTGAAACTCAAAAAAAAATGTCATCTATCCTACACGTGTGGGGCGTCTATAGAAAGATCTTTAAAAATGACGTTTAGGTTTGTAAAACCATTTTTTTATCAAAATCGACTGTTTGAGAGATAAGCCCTCTCAAAGTGGTAAAATGTGTCCCCCCCTCTAACTTTTAAACTAAGAGAGTGAAAAATCCGGATAAATCTGGTTGTAGATGTCAAGAAAAACTTTTGACGAAAATTGGTTTGAACAACGGTTGACAGTTTTCGAGATATAGCAGTTTTTCAAAAATCGAATAACATAACTTTGTAATTCATATAAACATTATGAAAAACAAACATATTTTGGTAGTTAGAAAACTGTTCAACTTTATTTATTATTTATACAATTTTGTGGGGAATGGTAAAAATTTTGTAAACGTATGTTATATGTTTCAATAAATATATTTTGTTTCGTCTGCTGCTATTTAATGATAATGCTACAGATTCTGTAGCATTATCATTAAATCGCAGGCGAAGGGTTCTGTAGTACAGAACCCTTCGCCTGCGAGTCCGAATGGCACTTGGCCGATTTTTTATACCATGAAACTGGCCAAGAAGTAAGCACTCCACATGAAGTAAGTGGTACTGGTCAAATGGAAAATGCCCATGGACATCTGTAATCAAGCCCGATAAGATTGGAATGCTACCTGAAGTCGGTTACAGGAGCGTTGCTACCCCCTAAGGGACTTAACTCCTAACTTCATACCAGAAGATGATAGCGCTTAATGCTGTTATGCAGAAATAGGTGCGGCAGTAGTACCGCTGGAGCGAGACACCAATAATTCTACCACCTTCAAACTGACAACATGAAAAATCAAAGATGTGTGCCTGGGATTCGAACCTCGGATCCCCGATTAAGAGGGCGAGTTTCCAACCACTAGGCAATCACTGCTTATCCCCCTTAGTCCAGGGTACGAACTCTTAACTTCAGGTAGGGCTCTTTTAATTGAAATTGGTTACATGGCAATAGCCCCTTTAAATTAGGTGGATTGCGTGTTTATTTGCTACTAGTAGCGCCCCGCGGTTTCACCCGCGCTATAAAAAATATAGGTCCTAAAGCCAAACCAAGCCGTTTAGTAGTTGACGTACCGAGAGCAGCGCCACCTACCGGGCCCAATTGTATTTTTAAATCATCCAAGAA
>DWRA01000160.1:0-32661 GCA_018250295.1 Spathilepia clonius
TCTGGGGTGGATCACAAATGTCCATGGGCGGCAGTTGCCACTTACCATCAGCTGGACTGCATGCTCGTTTGCTACTCTATCATATAAAAAAACCGCAATAGTACTAAGTAAAGGACCGTATCGTGAAATTTCAAGGGTCGAAGACGTAAACCGCAAAAGATTTTTATCAACAAACAATGTTCTGTTAAATCACTTAGCCAACTTGGCTTTCAACAGTTTTGTAACGCAAGGTGTTAGAGTGAACTTCGCCGCGCTGGTAGCAGAGGTCGCAGACAAGTTAATTCAGTCTTATTTATGTACAGTCTGGCACGACGTGACATTTCATAATAAAACACCACCGTTCGGCTCACTCGTTTATTTCAAGGCGACTCTCGCCAACAAAGTTTGTTGAACGTCTCCTAACTTCGTTTTTACTTTGTAACCACTCGGTTAATTTATGACTTAATTTCTGTATCCGATTTTCGTGTGCGGCAACAGGTAGGCCACATGTGTTCATTAATCATCGATGTTGCAAGACTAGTTTATATTGAGAAACCTTCGTACTCACTCGTAATTATCATTTTCGTTAAGCATTACCATCTTGGGGTATGATCGGAAAGTAGCCCCGTGACAGCAATAACACGTAATTTTTCTTCGACAAATCATTAATCAATCGATATTCATGTTTTTAATTCGTATCTGTGGCGCGAGTTGAATGGAAATGATTTCTCATTTCTGTAACGACCGCAAGCAATCTCAAGTTAATAAGGACGACGTAAGCACAAACATTTCAACAGTAGGTATTAATTTTCTTTTAAAATGTTTCTTTGATATTGAACTATTAATTTGTCACAAAATTTAATACTCCTATATACCAAATAACGTAAGAGTTATGACGTTTAATTGAACACATATCAAACATTGTGCACACATGTTAGTATAATTTTTTTGCAGACTTCCCAAAGAAAAAAGGGTATTTGTTTGCGGCGTAAATTTTTAAATACATAATATAAAAGAGATGAAGCAATAGAATTTTGTATTATTATATAGGACACTATACGTAAAAGAGACCATTGACCTTTTTATTAAGTCCGCAATCCAATAATACCTACGCATAATCCGTGACTAAGCAATCGAATTAGATAATCAAAACAAATAAAAAATAATAATGCGTAAAACATGCCTCGTGTCTGGTGTACATAGAATTCATACGCATAATAGTTTTATTATGCGAACCTTTATTCAAATTTTAATGTATTTGCCGAAACGCATATTTTACGTTAATAATGATAATGAAGAATTTTTTAAAGAATCGTTTCTTTGCAGATAAAAAACAAACAGCTCTCGCTGGATGTCGAACTCCCACCAATCCACCAGTCACCATCAGCGCTAAACACGTTATTAGGCAGAACCGTGTGACAACGGGGGGCGCCAGAATCGAACCACAAAAGGTTCTAGCACCTTCAAAACACTACATATTTCACTACGATCCTTCTGCAACGAAGCTTACTAATGGAGACATTCTAGCTCAATCATCTATACCTCCACACAGCATGAACAAAGCACACAAACACCAATGGACACTCGCACACAAAGCTCGTATCAAGTAAACAGTGTTAAGATTAGATCGAGGCCCTTCGATCTATCAAGTTCACACGCGCTCAGTCACATGTTATCGAATCGAGATGAGGAACAACTGCGCAGTTCGACGTACTTGTGCGGAGTTGAATGCGATAGATGCATCTCAGTTTGTATGAGTCATTGTGTACTTTTTTTCTCTTCATGCGAACAAAATTCTGTTTTTTGACTTCTTTAATATGTAGTAGCTGATCTAATCAAAATAAATAAAATAACGTTTTTCATAGGCTCCATAACCATTTTTGTGTCGTGGATCCATTTGATACAAAGACGAATGTGCAAATAAAAGTGATAGATATCTAAATTAATCATTTAGATGTCTTATTACGTTTGTTAATTGGATTTTAACATATAAGTTGCAAAGGAGTATTCAGTCCACCTGATGGGAAGTGACAAATATCGCCTTTGGGCATCTGATCAAGGCTAGACGCGTTGCTATCCCTGAGGAATAAGCTGGAATGCCTCGAATTTCTCATACCTTTCTAATCAAAACACAATAGCTACACTTGTTACAAGCGGTAAAACATTTGTGGCGGTGGTGCCTCTGGAACTGAAGCACATCAGGTTCTACCCACCGGTGAATAATTAATTTTTATTTAAGCCTGTGATAAACCTTCAAACTTATAAAATTAGAAAGTTTAAGATCAGAATAGCTTAAGTGTTGGATCTTTAATTCTATTATTGGACACGAAAGTCTTCTCGAAAATTATTAAAATGAAATCAAAGTTGTTAAAAAACTTCAAACAAACAAGAACTTTTAAAAACTGTGAAAACATTATATTGCAGTATATTCTTTGCTACTAGCACTCGCTACTTACAATGACCATAAATTTATAATCCATACATAACTTTGAAATTCCAGAAACGCCCGTCTAGGATTCAATACTAAACTGAGCCTATGAAGGCGAATTACATTAACACCTTCCCTGTAACAAGATATGTATGACGCGACCAAAATGTGTCAAACGAAATATTTTGTGATAATATTGGCAAGGCAGACGCGAGATAAACGTGTAAATGATCAACATCCGGATAACTCGGTGCGCGCCGATGAATGGATGTAGGTACGGAGCCGATTGAAAATCAGGTCGCATCCGCCTATTAGCATTAAGGCCCTGACACGTTTCGATATTTATACTGTTACCGGAAGTATAAATAGATACGAAAAGTACAGAAGCCCTTTGTCTTACTATTGCTTTTAGCACGACCGTATTAAAAATTCAAAATAAATATTGTCCTAGCGAAAACATATTCATCCAAAATATTATTTACTGCTCAGTTTCGTCTTGACAATCAAAACAACCTTTAATTTAAACAGGCTTACTAAGTTAAGGTATCGCGAAAGGCTTGGTGGCGCCTTGTGTACTTCCCTACCAATTAACCAATAGGGTTAAAAATAGAACTTTTAAATCCACAATTAGAATACATGGCACAAATTAATATTAATTAACCACATAAAACAGTTTCTATAAAAAAAAAAATATAGACTACTAAACTAAAATGTAAACTCTACAATTGTAAACGTTACTTTAATATGAAAAGAATCTATGAGTATATGTAAATAATATTCAAACTAAATATATTTTGTTACATTTCGTGAAATCGTGGATGAAGAATATAGACTAGGTTAATGTGTCACCTGTTTTAGATGATGCGAAATGGAAAATGGACCGGATTTAATTCAACTTAACATGCGTCTGCTTGATCTACAGTTGTGTGGGAAGTTTTCAATACTTCTCACTCCAGTACACTTAAAGAGGTCCGTTTCTGCCTGTTTGACCAAGTATGAACTATATAAATCTTTCGACAAGTGAACTCTATCGTGTACAACTCGCCGGATGGAGTGACTGATAAAAAACTGAAATTAACGATTTTTTTACAGGATCGTAAGGTCTGATGTCTCGGGAACGATATACCAGGGAGTATTCCGAACAGATCTAAAACTTCATTGTCGGATGTACAGAGTAGACCTACTGTATCAGTAATTGTAAGAGCTTGAATACTCTATACCAGTTTCTACTCATAGGAAACGTGGGAACAATTATAATGCTAGTTGACTTTGTCACGAGCCCTTTGAAGATGTAGTACATACAACACATTATGTCAAATATATGATAGTACGATAATAACCGTTTACTGCATTTCCCAGTTATCCATGTGCTGGATTATGAAATCAATCAATCAAAAGGAAAAGGACCTTTTGCCGCGACAGTTAAACCACATAGTTTTCTGGATTCTTTTTATAATGTTCAACGCCAGTAAAGCACCCACCCAGGCGTAAATCTTTTGGCATATACAAACTCAATCTTTACATATAAAATTTTGAAATGTCAGTTATTGTAATGTAATTATAATGTGAAAATAACAGCTTTTTACGAAATGAATATGTTAGTATATATATGGTGCTTATAACAAAGAATAAATATTACAATTTTTGTCTGTCTCTTTCTTATGCTTAATCTCTCAAAAGGCAGGACTGATTTTGACATGACTTGCACTGACAGATAGCTGATGGTATAAGGAGTGACTTAGGCCGCTTTTATTTTAGAAAATATATTAGTGAACCGCTCAAAAAAAAATTCAACCATTGAAAAGTATCGCGCACGTCTCATTTTGATAAAATTGTTGAAGTTGTAAAATTTATAGGTCACGCTACAAATTTTCATTAACACCGGTGAAACCGCGGCACAGTTAGTATGGTTGTAAATAATAATCATATTACCGATTCAAAGTAAACAGGGAGTGGTGAAGGAAAACGTTGATGAAGCTAGTCTTTATCGAGTGAGGAAAGAAAGTAAATACGTAAATATAGCTTATTGCGTTGTAAATAAACCTTGGTAAATCGAATCTAATACACGCGTAGTGCATTGACGCAACGCATGCGCAATATTAAAGAAAAATGCTTCATATTTCACGTGTAGAATGTCAACATTAAACTGTATGCATATTGGTATATTTAAAAAAAAAAACAATAGAAACAAAGTAGAATACTGTCCACTTGATAGTAAGTGGCCATTGTTGCCCATGAACATCAGTATTCAACCTCAGATTGGATTCTGACTAATGTGGAATACCTCATACAAGTGTACTTTACTACACCCTTTAAAGAAGAACACAGCAGCACTGAACACTGCTGTTATGAAGCAGGTATCTATCTAATTAACCATATCTAGTACGATTCCATTTACCTGTTACAATATAACAATCCAAAATCTCACGTCGCTGTGTACATGGCTCAACACGTCTGTGTGCAATTTCGCACGCAGTGATGAGACAACGAAGCTTGCGTCTGTTATAATTACATCTGTCCCACACGCATTAGTGCGACAAATCCGAGCCGCTTTGAGTTATCACACCGCAGCTTCCGAATGCATAACGCCTCGGAACAATGCTATGTTATGTGATATACCTAGACACAATGTTAGGTGAAGTAGATAAAGGTCAAGTGTTTATGTACACGTATATTAATCCGTTTATTTATGTTACGTCTGGTTGAAAAGACGCTACTGCGTACAAAGGTAAATATAGGGTTGTTGTACTGTATAGGATGTGTAAATACTAAATAAGTCATTTATGAATAAAATTCTATGTCATTATGTTGACAGACAGTCAATATTGAAGACGTATAAATAGCTTGATACCTCGAATCATAACAAAGTGCGATTTCAATGCCAAGGAACCGAAACGTCTTTACCTCAATACGTTCGGACTAATTTTAGGGCCATGTGTCGGTTCGGCGCAGAAAGGCAGCACGCGGCGAAAGCGCACGCGATGTCGGTACCCGACCGTAGTCAGTGTTACTTTATCTAGTTTGCATTTAAACTGCGCAGTTCATCGTCCAGAGTAAGTAGACCTCCGTGACAGTGTTTATTTCCCCCTCGGAGATCCGAGCGATACGGCGGAGGGGGCGGGGGAAGGGCCTCGTGTGTCGATGGCATCGTGCGGGCCGACGAACGCGCGGAGACGAGTTGCTACGTCACCACTGCAAGCGGTTCGAAACCGGCCGCGGTGCCGGCCGACAACCTGTGGTAGCTATGCGTGGAATGCGACTAGCCGCCGGTAGATTGGCGTGGGAGGTGCAAGATAGCCCGTTTTGCCGTTTACGGACCGCATATGCAGTTTTCTGTGCAATTATATTTATTTGCATTGCGACCTATGCCTAATAAAAGTATTACGACTGTTCTATTATATTGTGGAACAGTATTAGCTCATTGTTAATATGTAATTAAGTACAGAATCCGATTTCCGGTTAAAATATGACGTAATCTATAAAGGCATGCACGAAATCGTGGTATCATAAAGAAAATAGTAACGATAATCAAGTTCCGGCTAGTTTTGAATACAAAATTAGAACGCGTCTAATAACTTTGGCATTCGTGACAAGAACTGGCAAGGATACTGTTATCAGTTAGATACATACAGTAAGTACGTAAATAGTGACAGTTATCACGTCCGATTTTGTAATATTGTGTATTAGGTTAGAAATGCATTTAAACATAGGATTGAATTAAAGCTAACAAGAAAAATGTCTCGTTAGACTTTCTGTGAACTGCGCAATACTTTGACCGAGACTTGAAGAATCCATTAAGGCGACATCCTTGACATATTGCTAGTTGCACTGTATAGAACTTTATGTAACTGCGAAGAGATTCTTCGCGATAAATCTACTCTAAGCGTTACTTACTGCCATCGGTATTGTCCTCTTGTATGATAGACATTCCTCAGTTCGACGAACTTAATACTTATTTCGTAACAAACAACACAAGAACAAAGAACTTATCACAAACAAGATCAATCGGCCCCGACATAAAGGACACGAACTACAACACCGTATTAGTAAAACAAAGAAGCACTCAAATCACAGCATCACTATCAGGAAACATAGTTCGACGGGTCCACAAGTCGAGAACGCTCATCGTTTTTTTTCGGAATCCGGGCCAGACATTGTTTTAGCGTGAAGCGCAGTTTACGCGGTAAAGTGCGAGACGCGAGCGGGCGAAGGTATAGCGCATCGGCGCGTCCTTGCGCGTCAACCGCGTGTTATTGTTGTGCAACAATGTTTATACACGTGGCGTTGTTGTGTTATGAACGCGTAATTTCTCAATATCGGCGTCGATAAGGACGGTATGCCGGCGCGGGCAGCCCGTTGCGACTAACGCGCGAACTCGACGCTCGTAAGTAATAATCGAGCGGAAGGCCACGTGATTCAGATGACAAGCACGTCGGTGTACTCTGCACTGACCGCTCGTCGCGGTGATTTTATCGATTAAGATTCGCTATCGGACTGATGGTACGCTACGTCTTTCCCTATTTCTTCTAATCAACTGATTACGTTAAGCGTTTATAATAAGAAGTCGATGATCTCATACACCTACGTATCCAAGTATCGGTTATATTATTTCGGTGCACAAGTAGGTAGGATAAATTTATTATACATTTCAACTAGATTTTCGATTTAAAAGCAGGGACTGAAAAGGTTCACATATAACGCCAACGCCAAGAACTCTATGATGCATTAGACGAAAAAAAATCGGCCCGCACTCGAAAGAGCCATATGCATAAAACTACAAGAGAATTCCTTTTTTCTCGGCTACTGCCAGCCACGCAATTTCTCCGATTGTATGCAAATCCTCGACGCAAACAAAGAATGAAAAAGCACCGATGTAGACGGTCGTTCCATCCCACCTGTGTGCGGAGTGTGCGATGTACCGGCCCGTCTGAGCTCGGAGCAAAGAGCGAACGTTGCAAGCGGCCGGCACGCGGCGCCCGGCTCCTAGCCCCGAGTCCCGGCGTCCTAGAGCCGCACCGTAAACAATCCCACGACGTTATTATTCCTGAATAGATCTCATCTCTTTACATATCGACCGCCACCGTCTTGTCGAGCACGCTTTTATTAGCTGTCTTCGGATAGTGAATAATTCAGCGGATTTTCTTCTAAGCGCTTAGGCAAAAGAATAATGTATCTTGTAGATTTTCATGGCGGCCGAGACCATCGCATAGACATGAGCTACTCGGGAACTCATTTGCATCACCTTGGCCCAGACACCTCACAATACGATAATAGACTTGTTTCATGCACATTACGAAATGTTGAACAATAAATCAAAACGCGTGACACGACATGTAGGCGTGCTATGTATACGCTATTAATTAAAAAGATTAAATAACGATTAATAACAATAGATAGCCGTGTACCGTGAATTAGTCGACATATTTTCATGTACGATAATTATGATAAGCCGATCTCGTAATATTATTAAGATGAGTATATCAACACGTGTGTATATATATATCATATATTTAACTTAATTTTTAAGAACTTAACTGAATAGATACAGTAAGTCGACATGTACAAAACAGTCCGATAAATCTTAATTGATGGATGTAATTGGATCCAATAGATATATATACATGTTAATCACCCGTTTTCCTTGACCAAATATAATTGATTATAAAAACCATAATGAAACTCTAACGCGTACGAGTTTTTATATCATTACTAATTAAAAGTCTAATTAAATTCATGGAGATGAAGCATCTGATTTCCCCACGCGGCAACTATAAAATAAATAATAACTGTTTCTTAACCGTAAAATTATTATTTATTAAATCAAATTACTAATTACTACAAATGGCAATTAGTTGAACATATACATTATTTATTTGCTTCCTAGGTTGTGATTCAATTATGAATAGAGTTAAAAGAGTTATTAATATTTATGTATATACTTTTTAAAGAATAAAGTTATTTTTATAACCCACTATGTAGGAAATATTTAATTTAAGTAGTAGAAAAAAATGCATTATCATGAAAGAAAGTAAATTTGGAAAGAATGTCATTTTATTCATTTAGAAGATTGGTAGTGAAAGACATGTTCTACTATAAGATTTTTACGTATACTAATGTAATTACGCATAAACTGTCAAATTCTAGGATTGTTATTGAACAAAATAATAAACTACTCCATTTGATTTTTATTTTCGCGGCAAATCAAATTTTTAATGTCTTTGGAAAAAATCATACAATGCAACGGGCATGTTATTATCGCGAACAAATATGAAAACGAGAAAGCTTTCGATTAAATTCGCATTTCAAAAAAATATTTATTTCTAAATAAATGACACACAACAAATATATTGTATACAAAATACATCCACATATATATATATGTGAATGTACGCTTGTAGAACAATGTTCTATATAATAACACGATGTTGCCAATTAATCTAACACGAAGTTAAAAACTATAACTGCACAATATTAACAGTTACTACAAAAATTTATTGGACATTTGTAAAATTACGCGAAAAAGAATAAGATAATTACTGTTCTAGGACTCTTCAAGTTTTTTGCCTAATAACGGCAATATTAAGCGCTGTTACAGTGTTCTGATTTGAAGGATGTGATAAGTGAGACGTACTTATCCGAAACGTTCCAATTTAGCCAATGGGCAGCAGTGGCCACTTACCATCAGGAGGACTATATGCTCGTATGCTACTTCCATAATATAAAAAATCAAACTGACAATATAAATCATTGGTAACACAAAAATTGATGTAGAGGTATTTTGATTATGTTAATTAAATAATATGTCTTCTGCCGAGAGAACCATCGTAAGTAGTTTTTGATTAAGATTGTTGAATCTCATTTGAACTCATTAATGTACCATTCATCATTTACAAACGTAAACAACATTAACGAGATATCGTCGGGAGATTGATTACTTAAATAAAATAAACATGAATACACTATACACTTTGTAAAGAAAGCCTATGCAAAGTCCGTTGAAGTTTGATCGTACATAATTCTGTTTTTTTTTTAATAGATTAAGTAATGTAATAGATTAAAATATTTCGAATACTTTCAAAATCATTAATGTAAAGTAATAATCTACAGTCAATAAAACATTTTATGAAATATGTGTGTACCAAAATAAATATAAAAAAAATATATATCTAGACATACGAAAAATCACCAAGATATTTGAAACGTTCCCAACGTTTCTTAGCTTAACTTATTAATTAGCTGATATGACAGAAAGAAGTAATAAATGACAATAATTCGACGAAGCACGTAAGATGTTTTGACACTTCTTAACCAAGTTATAAGTATACAGTTACGATGTTGAATCAATATGTTTCGAACTACAGTTGTTTTTTGATGTTGATCCCATCAGCAGTTCTGAAATCGTTAAATCAACAAGTTCGAATAGGCACCCAACAACACTAGAAACCTAGTCACCTAAGTTACCAAGAATTTTTGAAATCTCATTTACTTTGCTTCGATGAACACAATAAACAGTACGGTATATTTTCAATAGCAAAATATTAAAATTGAAATCATATTTTAACTTAACTTTCTATTATATTCGTCATGGTTCATCGCTTTTAGCGCCCGAGGGTCACAGAAGTAATTTTTAAACACCATTTTGTAACTTAGACGTTCGATATAACGACTATTACAATAAAAAACTCAATTGTTGTTTTTACTATAATTCTGGACCTTCCTTGGATTCAAAATGGAATAATTCAAAACCAAAATTAGATAAATCAGTCTAGTCGTTCACGAGTTTTAGAAAGACTAAGGAACATCATTTGATTTATATAAATATATATAATATATATGTTACAGTTAAACCCAGTTTTTAGTTAAAACGCGTTTTCCCTAGTTAGAACAAGTTTTCTATTTACTAAATGCCTTTATTAACACTAGAATTAATGAATGCTCAAAATGGACAGTAATTATCTTATTCTTTTTCGTGTAATTTTTCTAGACTTTTTTTTTCCGAAACGAGTTAGTTACAACTGTTTTCAAAGTTCATCGTACCTTATTCTCATTGATCGCGAGACGTCATCTGATTCGACAAGTAATATAATAAAAAAATGCTATTTTTTATGTTTAAGGTTAATTACGTCTTACCCTTAATAACGTCTTATATGTCTCACTCAACTTTAATGACAATCGATGGTGGCTTTGTTGAGCACCACATAGTTTCAAACATTTTTAGAATTACCTCGTCAATATTTAGTACCCCACATACAGTGTTTTCGTGTACTACACTTCTACAATGTTGTACGACAGCATCATGAATATTAACAATGTGGAAGTTGTTGAAAGTGTGACACAGCTAATACGCTATCAGAAATTGGGCTAACGATTGCTCTTTGTCAGCATCGACTTACGACTAACTGCAAATTGTATCTGTTTAATCCGAGATGCTTCAGTGGTATTCAACATTTTTTACCTTCAACAAAACAAGTTTGATCTTGATAAAGTACAAATTGTATTTTACTTCGAGCCGTCAGATGTTTCACCTTAGACTTTGGTATCTACCGTAATTAGTCATGAATTGAATACAAATTAACAAATACAAACACATGGATGTAGTAAAAGCGAATTACGTCTAAAAGAGAAGAGAGTAAACAGTTCTAAATATTTTCACCGTAAAAGAGTTTAGAACGTGATTTTCCCGTCTAAATAGTTAACTTGGTTTCTAATATTAGCTTACTGACTGAGACTAATAGACAATTAGATAGATAAACATTTTAAAGATAGACTTATAAATATAAGATATTTTAGTATTACGCAAACTGATTATAGTTTCGAAACATTACAGATTTCAAACAATAGACAATTACTTCATCTCTATTCATAGATATATCCCATTTTGGATATCCAGATGATGACAAGTTATCCTCGCTGTTTACAAGGCCACTGGCAATCAAAAGTTGAGCACCTCTGCCACAGACTGTATGAAGAACGGGTGTAACGTGTCATAAAAAAATCGCATTTTAGATATCCAGATGATGTCAAGTTATCCTTGCTGTTTACAAGGCCACTGGCAATCACAAGTTGAGCACCTCTGCCACAGACTGTATGAAGAACGGGTGTAACGTGTCATAAAAAACGTAGACAAGCGCGATTCTGATTCACGCGCTACTGGCCCCGCCGGTGGAGGATTGAATATTAATATCGTTGAATATAAATTACTATCAGTTACACATAATTATAATTTTACATATACATACAAAAAGAAAATCTTATATAGTTAGGGGAGATTACTTTGCAATTTTATAACAGTTGTGTTATTGCAAATACAATGTTACGAATTTGCGATTAATGGGCGTAGAGTTAACTTACTGTGTTTTAGCGCGAAACACTTAAATGTAAACATTTTTATTGATTGAAAGTAAGGGCGGGCTCGTACATTTTGGACGCGGATTGTTACAAAACAGTTAATTCTTAAACATATTACATACACATCGTATATTAGATATCCATCCGCAAAGTAACGCCTGATACTATTAACTGTCTAAAGAAAATCTTATTAACAGAGATTTGAAAGCAGAACGCGCGCACATGATATGAAAGCGAAAAACATTGACATAGATAAACATAACAATCATATGAGAAAATAGCAGTAAAAGATCAAAGATAACTTAAATAGGAGGAAAGAAACAAATCATATTACGTCATATTTCGTTTGACAAAAGTTAGCGTTTAAAAATTGAAGGCCACACATTTGTATTCAAGTAACCAGATTTAGAATCAGATTATTTCGATTCTTTTCGCGTTCTTTGTCGATGTACGACGACCTTAGACCTAATCCCACGTGCTAGAGAGGTTTGTAAGAACATGCATGAAAGGTTAAAATCGGACGCCCTAAACGCGAGCTAGACATGACAAGCAGAGGTCGATTCTAACTGGAGATCGGTCGGTCCGCGGTCCGCTCCGGGCAGGTTTAACGGCCGGCCGCCCGCGTGTCTGGCCGTTCACCCGGGGCCCCGGGCGGGTAACAAACGCGCGAAAACACCGCGCCCGCGCCGGCTACGACACGGCTGTAGTACCGGCACCGTGGTACCGCAACGTATGCATCGCGCAGCTCTGAAGCGGCATATTGCTAACGATACGTCCGATTCAAGACCTACAACTATTTATGATAAAATTGCAATACTATAAAGTTACTTCAACGACGTGTTATCGTTTGAAAGTATGATTACGATGAGAATAAGTTCTTCCAATTTTGGCTTATGTAGTGATTGGTGCCTTAATCGACAACATTTAGGGCCCTTAATAATTATTGTTAAACCATTTCAAAAGCTTGCAACATAAAAACTACAGGTGAACTATTGGCACAACTTCAATCAAAAACAAAAAAACTGTGGAAGGATGCTATATATAACAAGACACCATAACTATTATGTGATTACGTTTACATATAGCGAAAGAATGTGGGTCACAGTAACAAGATATTTTTGGCAGCAATCATTTATTTGTATGTTTATTTAAAATTGAAATTCTTTCCACGATTATTTAAAACTTTTCGCCATTTCAAAATCTTGATGGCAAATAATACAAAAATATAAAAGTCAAACTTTATCCAATACACAAATTGGGCGCAACAGTAATCAGGGTCAGTATTTTAAACTTTTTATTTTCATTGATACCTGAGTCGCACTGCACCTTTACCGCCTTCACGGGCTCAATAAGTGACGCAGCACATGTACGACAAATTTGACAAAAACAAATATTAAATTTATAACTTTTCATTTATTCTGTATTTTTTAAGAAACAAAAAACTTTTTATGGTATAAAAGCTTAGATACACGTAGTGTATATAATTTATCATAAAATATATTTACACGTAAAAAACAAAATTCTATATGAAAAGTATTTCAGTTTACAACAAAACCAGGATGATAGGAATATTGTCTGAGGTTTGCAAGCTATGCATTTGTATCTCTTGTTTTTCGTGGGAAACCCCTTTATGGGTTCCTAAGAAACTCGGGGACAGCGGAGAGAGAGGATATTCCGGGTTCATAATGGAAAAAACCCCACGGTCTTCCTCTGGTCGCCCATTGTCAGGACCAAGGGTATGCTAATAGCACTCATCCGCAGATGCATTTCTACCCCTTTAATCCAAAACACGACAGCACTTAAACCGTTACACGACGGAAATAGGTAGGGAATGATATTTTAAATTTGGCATGATATATGCACATGCATGTCGTGTAGTGCATTTTATTTGCAACCCATTGCAATAATTTTTATATTTTATAATAAATACATGGTATTCGCCATAAACGAAGCATCGTAGAGGGGTTCGAATTAATAATATTTTGTTGATGTTAATTAAGAATGTTAATGTTTTTAAAGAAAATTTAAAAGAGAATATTTAAATATCACCTTGATAAAGGTTGTATGTTTGTTGCACGCATCGACAGTGTGCTGTCCACTTAATTGAACATGTGCAACAATGTTGCATCTGAAATGTGTACGCATACATTATTGTAAAGCATAAATACATTAATATAAAATAAAATGTATGATACCTTTATAGTAATGTCACAGGTGGTCTTTTAGTATGGTATGAACAAACAGGTGGTTCGAATACATTATTTATCCTATCTACTTGTTTGTACATAGTTACAGAATGTATTTAGGTACTTGTAAATATATTTATATACGTGTTTTCCAATGCACTAGGCCTACCTTGGAAATTTGAATGATCATTTCTATACGTAAACCTTGCATATGATTACACTCTCCGTGTCCAGCAGGTGTTAGGTTATAACTATCTTAATCTTAATCTCAAAGATATAATTTATTACTGTCTGTTAACGATACATCATCTGTACATATTATTTTATAACCAAAAAACTACAGGATCGATTCAATGTAAGGATTTATGTTTTAAATAATATTGCGTATTCCTAATTGTAACTTCTTCCCGCATCGAATACAATATTGGATTTATTTTATTTAACTCATACAATAATCCAGATATGCCATAAATCTATACAATTTTTGCCTACTAAAGATTGAAATGACAATGTCTAATAAGCAGAAATTGTGAAATTGCTATCTTTGGTACGAAAAACATTATGTAGATCGATTTTTATTAATAATGGACGATAGTAGCGTTTATCTATCAAACATAGCCAGATATTTTTTGAGGAAAAACATGATTTCAACATTGAAAGTCATCATTTCGTATCGTGCATCTTAATTGATTTACGTGTAATGACATAGTAAATATGTCGTCCTAATTGTTCTGCTGACGAACACATATTCGTACACGAGGGACTTACTACGTGACCTGCTTAGGTGTCAAAAATTTGTCCACGCACCGACAAATTACGACAGATAATATTAATAAAGCCGGATACTTTAACGATGACGACAAAATATAACACGTTACGTTAACACGCATAAAAAAATAATTAATTCTAAACGCTTCCGCAAGTCGAATGATAAAATCGAGTAATCCTTCCGATATGAGTGTGAATGATTGTTTGATTGTTGTTCTATTTTTATCCAGAAATAATATTGATTATAATATGATATTTAAAATTGTCGTATACTAAGAAATATTTTTATAATGTTTTTCTCGACATTTGCAACGGAATATTTACGGAAGCTGGCCGTATCAGGCATACGCACTAACCATCTGTGACTATAGAGGCCCTAAAGTTCACTATAAAAACCTAAGTAAACCGACTCTATTTATACGGCATTACTAAGTCTTCGTTTACGGAAAGCCACCACACACATTTTCATGTAATCACCCACCTTCATAAGTATTAAATCCGACCGATCCGATATTTTAGTCAAAAAACTTTCTAGTAAAAGATCCCACGGCCTTTCATAATGAAACTTTTGCTTAAATTTAGAATAAACGATTTTTTTTTAATTACGTAATTGTTATGATGATTGGTCAGTAATTTCCGTTTTAAGTTAAGTATTTAAGTAGCAAAGCAGCATGAATTCCATCTCATGATAAGTATCAACTGCCGGCTATGGGCATAGCATTGGAATCCAACCTAAGTTCGGCCACAGACGCGTTACTATCCCTGAGGACTTTACTACTTTTAAAAACATTTTACATCCTGATGATTTAATAAATGGAGCCCTAAATTTCGAAGGTAACACTTTTTCGGCGGTATACCGCATATGCATTTAATGATGAAGACTAGCGAAGGTTTGGTATTCGGCTTCAGTTTATTTCTATTTCACTCAAGGTTTGGTTTATAGATGCCTGTTTTACTTACGACAGGTGGCACATGGGCCTTTATTAGTACTATTACGTCCAAATTTATTAAAATGTAAATAATACAATGTAAGTACCACACCTTACAAATCTCGCCTATTGTCGAACAACCACGCGAGATAGTTCTGCTCTAGATCGCAAAGGCGGCCGGTGTTCTTGCAAAAACCGCCGGTCAACGACGCTGGGGCCCAATCGGGATGTACGCCAAAACATTAAGTTTCTATTAAGTATAGTCATTATTTTTTACGACACTTATTTTGCTATAGTTGTAGGTCATTATTTTCATATCATTGACAATTCGTCATGACTAACGCGAATTGTTTGAGATAGCGATGTAAAATCGTCGCCTACTTAATGGACCATTGGACGTTAAGAAGGATAATGTAATAGGAATGACCGATTGTCATATAATCTTTAACATTACTTAACAACGCATCTAATTTAAATTCTCTTAATCCTTACAATATTACAAATGCAAGCATTGAATAGAATAAAGCAGCAAAAGAGCATGCAATTCATCTGATGGTAAGTGGCAACTGCTGCATACGGACATTTGTAATGCACCCCTGATAAGACTAGAATTCTACCTGAAGTCGATCACTGATGCAATGCTACCCCTGAGGACTAAGTTGAAATGCCTCGGATTAGTAAGTCTCCCTCCCTTACCACACCCTTCACACCGGTGGACAGCAGAGCTTAACACTGCTGTTATTAGACACAAAGTAAGCGAGTGACGTCAAAATATCAAAAATCTTTTATACATGTAAGCATATGTATGTTTGTTCGATAATTGATATATTATAAGTAAAACCAGTCTTTTGACAAAGTGTTAAACATTAAAACAGTTAACATATGAACCATTACAAGGTACCAAGCAAATCGCAAGTTATCTTGATTCACAATTAAACCGACAAAGCAACGAGTGTAAATTGGGTAAGTAAAACTTAATTAACAAAAGTTTAAAAATAAAAAGTTGATTGCCACCTGGCAGACAAAATAAAATGGAACCGGCGTACACCACAAACCAGGTGCTCAGCGGTTATTTATCTGCAATTTATCTTCAACGGTGAGCCCCGATATCAACGGCTTTGGTACCGATCATGCCATTATTGTTTGCATATGGACGGACATACAACCATTCGGTTCCCAATCGCTACTACGTTATTGAAGGGCAACGAACACTCAAGTGTGAAGGTCGCAAAAATAGTTTCCAAGTAAGAATATAAGCTGATCGACTGGTACAAACAAAATCTCTAACACCCGTTATTAATAACAATCTATCTATCCGATATTATGCCTACCGAAGATCGAAATTTGACAATTTCTGTCTATGCCCGTTACTAATAATCTATCTATGTAACGTTTTGCCTCCCAAAGATTGAAGTTTGATAATGCATGCTTACAAGACAGGCAAATATTGACCAGTGGTAGTAAAAAATTGGCTATATTAGTCATTAATAAAAGACGTAACTAGAAATTGACAAATTTCAATTTTAGGTAGGCAAATATATGAAAACTGTCATATACCGTGTCGTAGTACAGATACATGCGTAATATACTCCTGCTCTTGCAATGTACGAAAACCACCCCCAAGTAGTGGCATTCTTAAAATAAAAAATATTTCGGAGGTTCTCATATTAATTCGATTCAATTATTATTAAAATAAAACACCGTTGGCCATGTAAAAACCTTCGCGGCCGGTCGTTGACACCGAGGGGCACTTTAGGGCTGACTCGTCACACTTCGTCAACAGCGCGCCTTATAATAATACCTACTTAGGCGAGTATTTATTTTCCTGCGACGTGACAAACGAACATTACGAGCTACGTATAGCCAATTAAAATCACATCGTACCAAAACATGAAAACTCGATTATTAAATGAACCGTTGTTGCGAAATTAACTGAAATTTCACGTAACAGACTGTTGTCTGCACGACCGGTGCGCGAATTTCTTTATTTTTCGAAACACCCATTTCCATTTCGTATTCACTTTTGCAGGAGAAAAGTTGCGTTTTTCTATTTACCCCCTATCGCTACCTCACCAGACCTCGGCATTCGGACTCCTCAAAATCGTCGCGAACGACAAAGCAAGCGTGTGATGTATAAACGAGACTTAATCCAATTAAAATGCAAATGTTTGTCGGTGCGCAATGAAATCGTGGCCGCAGAAATAATGGGTCGAGCCGAGCGTCAACAGACCGCCGGAGAAATCTTAGCCATTTGCATAGGGTACCTGAATACCCACACAGACAATGCCCACGTGGCCCACGCATTGTCCGCGCTATGCTCAGATTGTTCAACACTCGTCTCCAACGAATTGTTATCGAATTGTGTTGATAATACGTTTGGACATGACAACAAAAGTAGGCAAAAAGTTATTGCGTCAAACGACTTAGATATGGTTACTTTGACGCCTATTCATTTAGTCTTATGTTTGTCAATATCATACGTCTATAAAGATGTCGTCACATTTTATATGTCAGATGTAATAATAAAAGCACCGGAACCATTCAAATAATTCTCTTACATCTGAGTCTACACAATTCTAGCTAGACGGATACAAACTATGTGTGGATTGCATAACCGGCTAGACAGACGAATAAAGCATGGTCAAATATAAGGCATTAAAATAACAAGGACAAATACTAGATATCGGATATACGCCGCCAACGATTGACCAAGGAGATTTCTAATTATTCGTGACAGTTTCACTCGTCCGATAGAGGTTGACGAATATTGGTAGGGCACAATAAATTGGGCGTTCCGCATTCCAATGTGAAATTCATTGAGCGGTCGGAACGCAGTCTAGACTGTGTGTCGGAGAAAGGTGACCATTCACCGGTTCGAGACGGCCAGACAACGCCGCTTCCGCCGTGATATGGGCACTTAAACGGTTACCGTTAAACACCGACGTTGCCGCGGCCCGCGAGATGTATGCACCGCGACGGAACGTGCAACAAACATTTTTCAATTTTACTTTTAGATCCAATGATATTTTGTGTGTAACTGCTGTTTTAACTTATATCGAAGTAAATGACCTTTAAAAATTTAAAAACTCGTTGCGGTTAAGCAAAAGGATGTAAAAGGTCGGGAAAGAAGATTGTTTACGACAAAAGCATACGTGTAAAAAGCCATATTAATATATGTCATCAAAAATATAAATTTAGGTAAAATACATAATTAATAATGAGACATTTTATAGATATCAGTCTAATATAAATGATTCATTCAAAAATTGAGACTTACGACATCGGCTCTAATGAGTTTTCGGTAAAACCAATAAAAATACAATGAACTACCCAAATATCTCGTGTACTAGCGCAAACGAGACAAGTTTTCCTTGTAGCCGTATCTCGTAGCACATTCCCAACGAGCGGGCAAGCTCGCTCGCCGATCGAAATAAAACGCTTAACAAGTAAACTTAGCGAGTTACTTTCCAAAGAGCACGATATCATCTACATGACGGGCGGCGCACGAGCGTTTGGGTTTAATAGCGGCACACTGTGAGGCCAGCATCCGCGTAGCAACAGCTTTCAGACAGTGAATGAAAGTTGATCGCGCTGCAAAAATGCCACTCCGGCAGCCTGGCTGGGGTTCCGGCGAGCCTCGCGGTAAAACCAACGCTACACTTGCAATTTTGGAGCGAGACCGGCGAATGGGTTCGTTAACCTCCACACGATCTTTTGCGATATCCTTGAATGACTATTTTTATGATGACGGTGAATAAGCGTACTTGTGTGTTGGTCGGACCGAATTAATTGTTATGATACGCAGCGCTAATGACGATCGAGGTTCCGTATGGGTTTACGCTGTTTAATTTGACTCGCTATAAAATTTTAAAGCATTCCAACGTGGATTGAGCGGCTGCTAATTGTATCTGTAACGGTGATGTGTACATCGCATAGCTCGAAAGTGGAAAGTTGCCACAAATATTTGGGAGTCGGTTCCCTTCTCACGGGGGAGCGCCGGCTTTCGCACATTTGACGCGACCTTTCAAAGCCTGCCGTATTAAATTACAACATTATTGACGTCCGCTTTTTTGGGGTGAGCAACTATAATATTTCGTTACGACCGCATTTTCCTCAATCGTCCACATCTGGTAATTTATTCGGGTGAAATTTTGTTTTTCCGACAATTCTACAAAATTAGCATGTTTTATTTCGTATTCATGAATTCCAAAGAGGCCGTAGCGAATTTGTTAGGGGTCTATTACTTATCCTTATAAGTAGGAAAGATTCGCATTTAGCCCTCTGTCGAGAGACGAAATCCCTGATGATTACTTAGCGAGCGTGCTCGTTAAGATATAAATATATACGAAACACATAGTTACCAACTAAACATCGTAGTAATTTGGATAAAAGTAAAGATGCGTCAGAGACGTTATTTATAGAAATTTAAATGCTATGCTAACATTAATTATGATTAATTTTATAATTTACATACCATTATAATTTAGAAACTTTTTAATTAATATTGTTTAAATAGAATTTGTAGTTCTTTAAAATAATTCAAAAAACGCAATTAACTAAAGCGTTGGTTAAATCAATGAATTTCGAAAAGCAAGCGGGGTGTTGTTTTATTTTTTATTCGATACGGATCGCCAAAACCAACACCTGATCCGTTAAAGTATTGAGATGATTCAAGACGCGAACAAGTAGAGGCGGCGACTGCTCCAAATTTCCCAGAAATTGGGTATCCAGAGCAGTATCTTTGTTTTATTTAGGTAGATCCGGCGTAACGATCGCCAATGAAGTGCCAAATGCGTGGGTGTGGTGTAGTGGGAATTCGAATTGCAACACCTAATAGAACAGAATGTAGGTGCAGTTATCATACTATTACAAAGAATTAAGTGAACCGGTATTATCCGCAGATTGATGAAATATTACAGGTATAAAAAGTATCTTTTTTTATTTAAATTTTGTTCGACACATATCATCTTTATAGAAATGAAATACATAGCTCTACATTCATTGCTATTTCAGTGTTGGGCACGAGTCTCTTCAATGCGATACAGGTTGATGGTCAACCCAATAGCCTTATATTTTAAAAGGCTCCCCACAAAATTCATACTCACATTAACCAAAACCGACTGCTTAACCGCTTAACCGACTGCTGCGTGGTGGGTCAACACGTGGAAACACTCACGAACTCATGGCAGTAACGGTCTCCCATCCAGTAATTCCAAACCACATTCGGCGTAACTAACTTGACATTTGTAGATAAGTATATAACCTCTTATCTCCTTTGGTTATAATCAAAAGATATTAAAATTTGAGTACTGGCAATACCAGTGCTATACAAATGCTAATAAATAGTATAGCAGACAAAGGTTTATACAAAAATAAAACAGACACCAATCTGCCATCATTGTTATGAGAACGTTTTTGTCGGCTTTCGGCCCTTATATCAGATTTCACAGCGTCAAATAAAAACAAATTGAGAGTTGATTTAGGTTAACACATCCGCAGAGGTCGGCGGTATTATATTTTCTACGCGGCACCCCTACCCGTATCGTAAATAAGCAACGATAAGTATAATTGTATCCCAATTGAATATTGTCAGTCTTCCCCAGCATAAAAGGAGCATAAAAGTCGTGTTATCCAATAATAGCATCAATGCAAGCAGAACACCCATCTCTGTGAGGGTTGAACACAGAATTAGGTTAAAGGTTGGGGAGGTCGACGCGCGTTAAGCAGTTTTGGGGTCGAGGCTACATGGAGCGATCATAATTCGTCCGAAAATAAACTTCAAATTATGTCATAAAACAATCTTCACTTTCCGGTCCACTAACCTTATTATTGCCCGGGATTCTCGTTATATTGTTTTGTTACACGCCCATCAAACTTTCTCAGGTTTGAAACGGGGAATTGACTAAATCTGGAGGGAATTAAAATTTTACATAACAAATACTAAGTTACGTTGTTTTGATGTTAACATTATTTTTCGTTGCCTATTTATTCTTTCTATTTCTAAAATTTGCAGGTTATATTTCTCTAAACTTAATTTAAAACTCGTCAAAAAACACTATGACAATATTTGTGTCCGATACTGACATACCATTGACTTGGGCGTAATTCAATTCGCAACTCGATGCTAGTCAAATGCCGTGGAAAATCAGGTCAAAGGGATGTAGGGCAGCGCGTACCCGCAGGTGAGTCGGTGCCGGTGTGCAATCAACAATATATCGCAACACACACAAGCACGGATGCAGTTGTGTTGACAGGACTGTAAAGGAGGTGATAGGACGGAAAATTGTATTGTGTCCATTGAATCAAGGGGTCCATGTAACTTGATGCACTCGTGATCCGATTGTAAAGCGGTCGGCACATCAAAGGAAGCTAACGGCGGCGTGTTCACATGTTTAGAGTTATTATAACAGATGACCATTATTGTTACATGTGGGTAATTGGAGCAGATGATTAATAACGCATTCAGCATTTACGTGAGAGTTTAGTGTTCCTGAAAGAATAAATATTGTAGAAGTACTCAAATCGTTTCAGTACAATAATTGACCAAAAAGTTGTTAATATTGCTATACTGAGAACGGTTCACATTTAATATTTAATACAGTATTAATATTTAATAAAGTCCGAGGAATATGAAATATTAAACATAGTGAAAGGGTATTAACTATTTATATCTGAAAATAATGTTACTACTATAAATAACTAAAAATTATATTACAAATAAATAAATTGTAGAACCCTTTGTAAATTCTGTGTAGAATAATAAGATACCGCAACTATACATATCTACAAATAAAACATTACATGTTTGTTTACAAAAGCTACATAAACCGTATATAGTACAAACAGAATAAAGTAACATGCAAAAACTACTAGAGTTTTTAACTATCATCCATTAGCACTACAGAAGATAATTTTATTAAGCTTATTTTTCTTCATTTAAATTACTTGAAATATTCTCGTGCAATGCATAAACACATTTATCTTTATTTCAATATTGTTTAAATATTGAATGCAACATATTATATCTAAATAAGACCATACCATAAGACTACAATTAAATTGTATAAAATTAAAAAGTAATACTATTATCTACTTTAAACTTTTGGGGCAGGTTTTATACCTACATAATTAGTTGCAAATTATTTCAAAATTTAATACATGATGTTTTACTCAGTAGCACGTATTCCGATGAGTGTAAGTAAACAAAATATTAAGCAGTATAAGGTTTGTCTCTAGAACCAGCGGAGCCTATAATTTTTATGTATTTATTAAATCGAAATCAACAATATATTGTTATACAATTATAAGCAAACATAACTGACTTGTAAAATGTTACTGCAAAGTTATCTATAATTTTTATTGCCAGCTAGTAATTCGAGCTTATAAATAATGTGATTCAGATAGCCACAAACATAAGAATATCATCAAACCCTTATATCCATTTCTCATAATATTTGTGAAATGCATTTCTGTTCCCACACTCCATTGCAGGTCAATGAACTCTCACTGTTGTCAACAAACAAACTCATCTGAGCAACAGATAATCAATAGAAAAAACTGTGAACATTTCAAATAAAGATTTTTTTGGATCTAAAGATTTTTTCACACAAATAATGATGAATATCATCATCTGTATATTCTATGAACTGTCTTAAAGATTCATAACAAAAATAAAGATAATATGTATGTATAAAAGTGCTATACAATGGTTTACAACTGAGTAACCATTCATGTCTTTCAGACAGCATTTCATTCCTAGATTTGAATTCTAAGCGAAAAGATTTCTGAAACATGTATTTAGGGCATTTATATCTGGTGACCATATCCCCTTCTATAATGGGAATTTTAATATGTACATGAGAAGCATTCCTATGAATGTCTTTTAAATACTGCAAATTAACAGTAACAGCCATATTATTAAACATTGGCATTGTTATATTAATCTTGTATATAAAAAGACAAAAATTACCATAAAAAAATATAACGCTATATTAACATTTCCATAAACAGATCTAATCAAGTCAATGAGTGACAATTTATAAACTTTGATTGATACAATTTAATGTTACTTCATTCACTTAGTAACAGTTGATATACTTAAATGCATTCAACAGCAAAGTCAAATAAATTTTCTCTGACCTCAACAAACACATGTTTGCTGAATGCATGTTCACGCTGGCAGCAAAATATTTATTGCATAAACAGAGACACATGTACCCAGCATGGCAATGTTGTCAAGCTGTACTCAATGTTGCTAATGCATGTTTTGGTACACTATAAACAAGTTTCAGGTGAAATAGTATGGAGCACTTACATTTGTTTTTGGCATTCTCATCCATGAGCATGTTGAAATGGTGGTGGCGGTTCCACGCAGCCATTTTGCCTTCGTGCGGAGCCCCGAGAAGCACCAGGGCCGCCCCGGCGGGCCCAACTCCGTCTAGGGGCTCCAGTGTACTCAGCACAGCACAACTTTGTCACACACTCATAACCCAAGAGGCATAGCTAACACTCGGCTCACTGGCTCAAAACGCCGTCGCATCGGACGGCCGGGTCATCGGCGCCGACGCGCGCCGCACATGCCTTCGCACTTCCGCTCCACGCACTTCAACGATGCACTCGCGGGTAAATAAGCACGATCAACACGCCGCGCGGTGATTCACCTCGCTGCCGCCGCGCTCCGCACTGCAGGCGGACTGGAAGCGTGCGCCCGCGAACCCTACCACTGAGCACCGAGAACCCAAACACACGGCCGCGTCACGTGTGCGCTGCGGCGGCCACCGATCGCCGCTCGCCACTATCCTCGCGCACCAAAACAATTATGCACACCCCACTGACTAAATCACAGTCTTATTTCCATTTATCAAAATCGACGAGTGCAACCGAACGTACTGCGACGGGAGGGAGTAAAACGGACGACGATTTCCCTTCTTCGATCCGATCCTGACGGGTTCGAATCGAACTCGTGAGCCGCGAACAAAATAATAACAAATGTGCACGAGATGCTCGCCGTAATATGTGCACGTGGGTTGCGTCACGGGATCGACGACGGAGAGAAACGCACGATACGCGCAATATAACGTTATAAAAACAGCGACGGAATTCCTCTGTATATAGGTAGCTTACGAGCGATGGCAAGCTTGTGAACGATTTCAAAATTTGATGAAATGCGAACTACACCATTATACACACAAGTATCAAAAGTGATCGATTTAAAGTTTCACTAAGATAATTACGACGTCATCAACTACACTATTTGTAAACAAAACACAGCCCGTAATACATTCAGTAAAATAATAGTTTGTAACAGAAATCGCGAACGCGTTGATCAAGCGCGACAAGTAGGACAAAACATGGCAGACTCGACGAAAAGCACACGAACTTTGTCTTTGGTCGTTTTATTTTTAAAGCTATGGTTACAACAACGTTCCGATATAAGAAATTTGTAACTACTCGTTACGAGAAGAAATTTTGTAGATATTTATTTAACACTCAATATTCTTCAAATATAAGAACATTAATAAATATTTAACATTTATAGAATAATTTAACACTAGGTACGTTAATCAAAACTAATTTAAATTCTGCGTAAATAGGAACTCGGAAGCGTGCATCATAGACAATAAACGCAGTTACAGAAAAAAATGTATTCTATGGATTTTGTGTTGTCAGGTTATGGATTCCTTTGTATTTATAGTAGAAAATATTGTAATGAGCAAAGGAAGTATTGTTATAATTTCCTACACTACCGTAATAATACGTATGTAATCAAACATGTAGTAGAACCATCCATAATGTCTACAATTTGTATCTAGTTTTCTTTTCTTATTTTTTATTATAAAAAATTGTTTAAGCTCACATACTATTACGAATGCATTAACACGTTCATTCTCTATATGTACCAACAATAATACTTGTAAAAATTATTTTGAGTTATAAATTAACTACAAAGGAATGTTGGATAACGAATAAATATAGAGTTGCAAAGTATAATTGACCTGTTGTACAGTATTACAAATCCTTTACTAGTTTTTGTAAATAAATATAGTGCTTTCATAATACATATATTTTAGGTGTACGGTGGGTAAAGAAGTAAGTAAGTCAGTAAAAAAAGAAAAGAACTAGTAAAAAAGTTTACAAGAACTAGAGAAAACGTTAAAAGACCTAATATTTACGTCATGTGATTAGCTATTACTTATAGATTTGAATGTATAATATTATACTTATTATCAATCCCGTTTCATAGCACAGAAATAACATTGTGTATTTCTATGCATTTGCAGTTGCAGCATGAAATTACTCAAAACACAAAACTTACACAATTCTGACCTTGATACTACATGTACACAAATTAAGGAAATTTATTCAATATACAAATATTTTTTATTGATTGCATGTAATGTGTTTACTACGTTTATATTAATTTTAGACTATCTATAGGCAAATGGTGCAAATAGCATGGTTTAACCAGTTATCACCTTCACATATATATATCTTTAGTGAAATAATGCTTTGCATTTCGGCGAAAGGATGTCGATGCTACTTGATTTAATTATATTCAAGTCATCTGGCATCGCGATCATTTTAGTCTCCAGGACTGGACTCATAAAGAAATTGGTTACAAATGCTCTTGGGCTGCCTGACCAGTTTCTATCGTTTTTCTTAATCTTTTTTAAAACAACTAAATAATGTAGTATATTTATGTTTCTAAAACAATTGGATTTTTAAATTATATACCAGTATTTATAAGATTTATAAAACAAGCGTTTTTTTTAGTTTTATGTAACTAATTATTAATTAACTGTTCCTGATATACCCTTTCGAAAAACTTTTGTCTGTATGTTATACATAGTTAGTTACTCAAGTTACTCCATAGTTTTTATTTATTTTTATATAGACAAATTTATTTTGGTACAAATACCACATTAATAGTAGGATTTTAACTGCTAACATGGCAACATTAGGTGGTTTTGCAGCTTGCTTGAACAATTTCTTCAGGCTATAGCCGTCAGAGTTCATTGATTTGTGTTTGGATATTTAGGATTTTACGGCTGTTCTACTAGTATTTTACGCTATTAAAGTACCATCCACTGTTATTATTGTATATTTTCAAGCATCTGTCTTGAAGACATCCAAAATATAAACAATTGAACTACACAGAAGGCTGACTACAAAGGTCGATAAGAAAAGATTAGCGTGGCGTGTGCGTGCTAATTTTATTCGACTGTAAACATGCCTAAACGTGGAGGCGTTGGAGGAAGAATCAGAAACTGGAAAACAGACGAACATTTTGGTAAGGGCCAAATCTTTAATCATTGATATACTTGATAGGGAAAACTCATTTGTTGCAACATTTTCCTGTTGTGAAATTAGACGTCTGAAATTAGTTCCAAAGATATGGAAAGAACTTGTAGTAACATGTTTTAAAAAAAAAATAGTATCGTTCTATTTCCTTTCAACCTTCATTTTGTTTATAGACGACATTTGCGAACAATGTCGAGAACTGTTATAAAATTCACACTAATAATTAAAATTGATTTTAGAACATGACGACCGCGTACCGAGCAATAACACGCGACGCGTGAGTTTCAAGCCGGGTACAAATAAAGGGAAAAACAAATTCAGAAATTGGAATGATGCCACCAAAATATTATTGGACGATGATGTTGATATGGGAGCCAACGCAGGTATGGGTGGCCCGCCGATGCCGCGCAAAGGACATTTTAGAGGCCGTGGGCGCCTAAGCTCCCCAGCACCTCGCCTCGGGCATGGAATGCCTAAAAAGAAGTTCATACCTGGCTTACTACCATGGTACCAGATTATCATACCCTATGGATCTAAACATGACAAAGATGTTATACTTCGAGCATTACTTAGCTTTATTACACCAGACATATTTATCCCGCACTACTACAAAATAAACGGCAATGCAGCTGTCTTTTATGTTGATGATGTCAAGATTGCAGAAAAGTTGTTTTATGCTGATAGAAAGATAACCATGTCAGATGGTTTCAAGTTGGTTGTGATAGTGAGAAATACTGTACCAAATGTGGTTGTTGATGCGGGGATGAAAGAGAAGATGAAGCTTGCAATGGCTAAACGGTACAATGCTACCACTAAGGCTTTGGATTTAACTAAATTCCATGGAGATCCAGGTAAGATTATGTTGTTATGTGTATTTTTCCTAACTTTAAAAAAAAATGTTGGTGCTAGACCTCATTGTAGTTAGACTGACAATTCCAGTTTTTAATTAAGTTCTATGTTCTTAATTTTTATTCTACCAATGTATCCTTCTGCTATTTACTACTTTAGAAGGCAATACAAATTTTATACACATACTTTACTTCTCTCTACAATTCTAGCTCGATATTTAAGCATTTTCTATGTAACATTTTCCTATGTTTGCCCAATAAACTACACATTCAGAGTGACACGAGCCCAGAATTTAAATACATCACTAAGAGAACTACTTTAGAGGTGGTAGAACCCTTTGTAGTTCAACTCCAGTGGCACCACCACCACACTTATTTCTGCCTAATAACAGCAGTGTTAAGCGCTGCTGTGTTCTGGCTTGAACGGTGTGGTAAGGGAGATGAACTTAATGAGGCATTCCAACCTAGTCGTCAGGGATTTTGGTCTTATCTGGGGTGGATCACAAATGTCCATGGGCGGCACACATCAGGTGACTGCATGCTCATTCGCTACTCCATCATATAAAAAAATATATATATCAGCATGAACAGAGATCAAAGTTGGAAACTCCTTTGTATTATGAAGTTTCTTGTGCTGCTTCTTCTCCAAAGCGAAACATTTTCCGAAGCAGTGGCAGTTTGTTGACATTCAAAGAGTTCTGTATGAATCGACTTTAAATACATGATTTTGATTTGGTATCAGGCCGGTAAGGTGACCACTCTGTTGTGACTTACACACACACACCCATTTTACACATACATTTTTTTGTTGCCAGATCTAGCAGATATATTCTGTGCGCTATTCCGTCCAATGATAATGTTAGCTGCCATTGATATAATAGCAGAAAATATTCCCGATCTAGAAGCGTTAAATTTGAATGACAACAAACTTCATGGAATTGAACATCTGAAAGTACTGTCAACTAAATTCAAGAGTTTGAAGATTTTGTATTTGGGTGATAATAGGGTAAGTTATAAGTTGTATTCTATAAAAGATTATTGTTTTACATAGTAGTCACACTAGATGACTGTGTATGTGTGTACATATAAATGCAATTGATGAAAATACATCTTTGGTAGTGATTTTCAAACTGGTCCAGATAAACCCCTAGGGATCTATGGGAAATTTGAAAGGGACCTAAGTGGGTTGGAAAAAGTAATGACAAAATTTTTATTATTAGGTCTAGTCTACAGGAATATCATGTAAATATATTAGTAGTCCCACCTAAACTTATAAGAGTTTTTAAGTAGTTTATTAGAAAAGTTTGAGAATCTTTGATCGGCAGTTTTAAAATATGTAATAAAAATCTTTGATGCACTTAATTTTACAGTAAAACATTATTGTACAAAAGCAACACATTTCATTTAACTTAAGTATTCCTTTGTTGCCTATTTCAAAATATAAATCAGTAGTGTTATTTTTTAACAAAATTTATTTCAGATTCCATTCCTCGGGTCACTGCAGCCACTGAAGTCTCTTCCGCTGGTGGAGTTATACTTGAAAGGCAATCCGTTGGTAGCAAGGTTTCAGGATCATGATATCTACATCAGGTAATCCTCACTTGGTAGGTGACTGGACACATTGAAGGTAATGAGGTGACAGTGTATCCTGAACCAGTACTCTTTGTAACTTGTGCACATAATGTACCTGGTTGAGGCTTTATATGGAGATCAAGGCTCCAGCCAAACATGATTAGGCCAGTCAAGTGGTTTGATTAGATTACACATGCTTGATGAAGGGCTCTGATCTGATTTGGGGATATTATTGGGAACCATTAGGTATATAGGTTTCCTCATGTGACTTCTCATTAATGTCAAACTTTTAATAGTTTTGGCAATTTATTTGTGATAATGGAAAACATGGACGAGACAGGACCTTATTTACAACAGTATTAACGTAATTTACAATTGCTGTTATTAGGAAACTCAAACTCCACATTATAGTAATTTAATTGACACTACCAAATTTCTGCTTTGGTTTAAGTATAATTTTCTATTGCTCTAAATAAAAAAAATAACTCTGTTATTACTAAATTGCTTAGTAAATCAATAATTGTATAGGTGAATCAGAATTTAGTAACTTAGAAAGAATACATTTCAAGCAGCAGGTTTATTATATTTTTGAATTAATATCCTGAAATACTTAACAGTTTAGGTAGTTTGAAATCTCATTTTCATTATTGCCGATGGTCGTACTGGAAAAAAATATAATGTGATTTCCAGTTAACGAAATTTTAAACTAAATGAGAAGACCAATAACAATCAGTAATATGTATGAACTAAGATTGTTGATAAATCATTGAATCATTACAGCTTATTTCAATATCTTTAATTTATCCAATGGAAATAACGTTACATTTTAATACAATTTAATATGAAAATAAAATGTGTATAAACACTATATCATTAATAATCCCAATATGATATTATATGCTAATATTATCGCGGAATTGATACATTTTGGTATGTTTGGTAAATATTGGCAACTAAGAAATCAAAACTTCGTATCATGAGTACCCGTTACATACCAAAATTATATTTTATACTATGTATATTTATTAGATTTATTAAATATTCAGAAATATTGTTTTGTCAGGAAATACATGATGGTTTTTTAGTACAAACAACATGTATTTTCTTACATAATTTACATTATGACTATTTTAAAAGAATCTTTGTATACAGTTGATCCGAATGTGAAAAAAGACAATGCACATGTGAAATGGTACTTAAAATATATCACAAAATGTATATTTGTAGAATATTTATAGTTTGATTTCACTAAATAATGACTTTAATATATTTCAATTTGCATTGTCTTCTTGTTAAGTTGTGTTGATAATTTCTTGTGCTGTTGACTTCCCCATGAAACTAAACCATTGATTTAATTAACTGTAGAAGTGTACTTCTAGGCCAACATGTCGGTTGAAGAGTATGGCTAGGTCGAACATGTCACCATATATTACATATTTCGTACCTAGAGTGCTTTGGTATTGTCCGCTTGTATTTGCAGGAAATATATAAAAAGTTATTTGCAAAGCAATGGAGTGGCACTCTAAATTTAGTATAAAATTTATCTTATCTAACAGTGTTTAGGTGTCTTCTCGGCTAGATACTATCTGAAAAAGAAGATTTGTATATCAGATAAGCTCTCAGTCGAAGCTACAAACATATTATATACACATATATAAGTATTGGAGTATCGACATCAGCATCAAACAAGGCAGTATCTCGGATTATGTTCAGTTTGAGTTATCACCGTTAAGTTTGTGTAAAATGCTTCACAACAGTGTTATCGACGTGTCTCTAGTATTAATGGTTTCTAAGATAGCCAGTCATAACCGCTAGTAATTGTTATGTTGACTTCCAACAAAACAGAAGTATTTCATAACAGTATTTTGATTGATTTTGATAATATGCTCAATTAATGTTAAAACCTTGTTCGATGTAGGTGTCAATGTATGGGATCCATATGTTATAGTTAGTACTGATTGTACAATTAACAATACATTAGTAAGCAACACATTAGAAAATGCTGTGATACAGTATGTTTCTAGCTTTAGAAGGTTTGGAGTGACATTGGTACCATGTTTGTGTAGTTCTACTCTTCTATAGTTATTCATAATTGCCAATGTTTATAAAAGTGCAATGTTTATAATTGTGGAGGTCAACATTTTCGTTACTGAGCAAAAATTAAATGTATTGATTAAAGACGTTTGCAATATATTAAAATACCATATTATCGTACGTTTTGACAAAATATATTTTACTAAATTAGTTTGGCATTTTTATATGTAATACATGAGAGATATTATCTAAAATATCTTTTTTAACTTTCTAGCTATTGTAAAGAGATCCTGAACTAATTTGGTTTGAATACTACGAATATGGTGCATAGTTTAAATATTTTTTGTACCACAGTCTATACATCTAGTAGGAGTTATATAGATATCAATTTCCTTTGTGCATTTTTATAGATTGTTTCATTAATTTGTGCACATGCCTCTATGTGTGTGATTTTGTAAATATTCAAATTGTAAATGTGTGCTCATAACTCGTCACCGATCGTTCGGCTCTGTTTTAATTATACAGAAAGGTTTTTGAAAACATTAATTAGTGTATTATTGTAATTATTACATACACACATATACAGTATATTTGTGTAAAACTACACAAACACACACATTACATACATAAACAAATTAATGAAATGACCTACACAGGAATAATAAAAGCAGCTGAATTTTTTAGATGTTTTTTTTTAAATAAATAAATATTTAATTCGACAAGTAATTTCTACTTGATGTTTATTCTGTTGTGTACTCTGTTTAGCTATTTATTGTCGTTTTGTTACTAATATGAGGTTAAAGTTGCAGAGATCCATCTCATCTTTTGCTATGTTTCTTATGTCCAGCGACGTCCGGAAGAAGTTTCCGAAGCTGGTGAGATTGGTAAGTGTATTCATCTTAATATCGAATAACGTATAGAAAATTATATTTATATCCCTAATGTTTTAGTTATGTTGCAGTTTAAAGATGAATATTCCATACTTTGATGGGAACATTCAATATTTTTTGTGTGTCAACAAGGTTTTAACATTCTTTTTAGACATAATGAAGAAAAATTATGTAAGTATTATTAAACGAGCAACCCATTACCTATAACTTATGGGACTGATCTTGCAAATTATTGTATACTGCAATAATGACTAACTGACCTACTGTTATTTATAAATATGAAACTGGCCAAAACATTTGTACATATCGCTTCTTTGCTTCAATGACGTGTTATCTTAAAAAACACAATTTTACAGATAAGCATTTTTGATATTTCTA
>DWRA01000161.1:0-32661 GCA_018250295.1 Spathilepia clonius
ATTTACCCCTCAGGGGGTAGCAACACATCTGCGACCAACCTCAGGCAAGACTCTTATCAAATCTGGGATCGATTACACGTATCCATGGGCGGCATTGACACTTACCACCAGGTAGACTGCATCATTAGCTACTTCCACCATATTGAGAAAATTGCATGCTATAGTCGCAAACCACAAACATCAGGAAAAGCGTGGGCGATGCCTTTGGTAGCAGCTCGTATCATAGCAATGTATTTACTACGCCAGTCAATAAAAAATATGCTATTAATAGTAAACTTAATTTTAATAAATTAAAATATTTATGTTTACTTTATTTTAATGTATGCAAACTTACATCCGCTAATTGATACACGAGATGAATAAACATACGGATGTCACGAGGGTCCGTTAGTTATTGAAGTGTTTTTATAACATTGATGTAGGAAACAAGCATGCAGTTCAGTTGAAGGAATGAACATTTATAATGAAGCCCAATCAAGATTAAGAGTCCTCCCTGAGGTCGACCACAGATGCGTTGCTATCCCTGAGAACTAAGATAGAACCCTTCGAATATCTATGTCTCCCTTACCACACACTTCAAACCAGAATACAACAACGCTTAACACTGTTGTTATTTGGCAGAAATAGGTGTGGTGGTGGTGTCGCCGGAGTCGAACCATGAAAGGCTCTATCATCAACTGTGATGAAATCGTCCTGCTTAAGCACAAGGCTTCCAATGGCAGTATGTTGATTAAAAACTTCTGGGTCCCATCTTCCTTTGTTGAAGCTATTATAGTTAAAATCATTTGAAATAAATTATTTCTGAGAGTAACATTCCTTTAGAGCAAACAATTCCAACAAGGCAATTAATCTCCATCAAACGGAATAGCAACTCGTACAAAAACTTCCATATTAGCTAAATAGTTAATTGTAACGCATCCACGATCGGGACCGCCCAGTACATGTCCTCCCGCGCATACATTAGCCCGCCATGTTTTATTTATCGGCTCTCGTTACTTCATGTTTATTTATCCGATCTCATATATATAATATGTGTGTCATCGGCACAAACCCGGCGCCTAGGAGGAGCGATTAATTCTCCGCTGTAGATGAAATGCCTGGTGGTCTGGACATTTCGCCGAATTCTATTAACATTCTGATTGGCACGCGCGTCTCGGCTGTCATTCGGAGATATAACGTTTACAGTTTTCTAATTGACTGCGAACTTAAGATTCTGCGTCATGTCTTGAATAGAGTATGTTCTATGGTCTAATATCTAGTGGTAGAATACGAAGGTGCAATTTGAGCTGTAAGAACCATCGACTAGCTTATTTTGCAGGAGTATAATATGTATTACGTTCCGGTTTGAAGGGTGTGGAAGATAGAAATATTTACATGAGGCATATCAAGCGTATTTCCAAGGACCTCGTCGTCGTATTTGGTTTATATGTGTGTAATTGCAGTATACACATTATATTTAAATTAGATTGTATAAATAAAAATATCGAAAACAAATTATTTTAACTACAATATCTGCACATTTTTAAGTGCCTTTTTCCACCCCGTTAATATATTTTAATGTACTTGCTGCGTGTTTATGTTCATTACATGTACGATAAAAATTATAATATAATTCCACTTAGAGTAAATGAGTAGCAAAAAAAAACTTAAATTCATTTAAAATTCCTAATGTTTATGTAGTTAAACACTTAGTTCGCCTCGTCATGTCCTTTATGGACATACCCGCCCCACCCTGGGCGCATTATTTAGATAGCATGCAAGTTTGGTCCGTCCATTTGCCTAATTGTCCATTAAGTGGCGCTGCAGGCCGCACCTGAGTCGCGCGACGCGGCACTATCGTTTGCGACATTACCTACAACTTACTCATTTTATGAGCCGACCAACTTTCCGAGTAACAACGAGTGCGCCCTTTTGTTTCGAAAAGTGGATTTTTTTTATTTAAAAAATTCAAACATTTACATTTTCTTTCACATTCATGGCACGGGGTTGTCCAAACGACAAGAGAAGGCCTGGAACGAGGGCCCAGGGAGGTAGGCCCTCATTACATACAATGAACACGAGTAGAATATTTTGAAACAATCCATAAGTCCTCCAACAAGTTGTATCGTAAGTTATATCGTAATTTGGTTTAACTTTGTGCATATTTTTAGTATCTACATCTTTTCATTTGCTAACATAAACGTCCAAATGAATAAATTTTAGGGAACAACTTTTTTTAATTAATATCCAAATGAATAAACTTTAAGTATTAACAAAAACACCTGTAATTTTTCGTTGATGTTGAGGACACTTAGTGCGCAAACCTGAGATTCTCAGAAGAGTCAAATAATCTGTGATCGACCTTGCGACTTCATGTCTAATAGGTATTACTACCAAAGAAAGCTCTAAGAGCAGTAAAGCACCTAAGAGCAGCAGCGACCACACATCATCAAGCAGACCGCATGCCCGTCTGCTACTTCAACGGACCATATACTTCATATGAACGTTACCTTGCAACATGGAACGGTACGCGGTGTCGGTGATGGCGAACACGTGCGGCGGTACTTCATGCCTCTTGATCCCCTTGTACCGCTCCATGATCTTCTCCGTGTATATCGGCAGCTTCTTGTACGGGTTCACCACCACGCAGAAGAGCCCCGAGTATGTCTGTAAGACAAAGAGGGACGGTCAGAAAGTCTGTCGTTTTTAAATGTAAATGTAGGAAAATATAATAATACATTAGTTGGCTCACATTGTTGTACAACCATTATAACAATTAATGGCCGTCGACATTTTATTTTGAGAGAACATTATTATTAAGTTTAGATTTACCTTCACATGTTTTTTATAATGGTACATTCTTAACTTCAAAAAACAAATTGAGGGGGTAATTTTACTAAATAAGGGAATGATATTTTTATTTTTTAGAATAATTGTTATACTTAATGTAGTAATACGTCATGTAAGCCAAAACCACTTAGAGTATATCTATGAGTATAATGTAAGAACTATCTACGAAGTGATTGAATTACCTTCAAATGTCAGCTTCATGATGATATTTGGATTAAATTGCAACTTTCGATACGCTGCACCCTTATTCAAAGGTTATTTAAAGTTATCCATTCAATCTTGGACAACGTGGTTGGCCGTCACATTGCCACAGGTAACAGAGTTTGTTACACATAGGTGGATACCACAATGGTCATGTGGTGGGTTCCTCCATTTAGTACTACAAATGTCAGCAACATTAATTATCGGTCACTTGAAGGTGGTAAGACGGTATCTACTAATAATGAGGGTCTCTTCCTAGAATTACGAATATACTCCGCCGCTAATATTTTGGCGCCCTCTGTTTCGATGAGGTAGCCTTTAAATTCAGCCTTGCTTCGATTCCTACCAACTCCCGCTACAAGTTACCACGAATACGATACGGGGCTTAATTATTTATTGGCCACGCTCAATATTTCACGGCTAATCACCGTCATGGTGGCGACGGTAATGTATCGATTGTTCGACGAACTAATAGAGGCAGAGTAGGCCATGCGGGCTCAAGGGCTTTTAAGTACTTCAGAATGCATTTATTTTAAAAGCTCGACTAGGAAAATTTATACCTATAAGTATGGTAATCTAGAACGCCATGGATACACGCAAAGGTGGCTTCACCCACAACCAGAACAGAAATGTACATTCTTCATTAGGTATCTGCCTAGCCGAGATCAAATACGGAAATCTCCATGTTGGAAATGTTGAGAGTATTAGTATAGAAAGGGTCGAAAAAAGTGAAAACTCTGCAAGATATTTTTGGAATGTCTTTGTTTGAACGCATATCATGGTAACGGCACGACTGAACTTTAATTCAAATTAGCTGTTTACTAAATAACAAACAGCTCAATCCGTAAGAATCCTGTAGTGTTAGATATAAGTTTATAAATAAATATAAAACCACACCGATTAAATGTATCTAATAACTAGTACCTATGCTGTGCTGTAATATACTAGTCATCAAGACCTAGTGTCCATAAAGTAACCCATCAATGAGCCACACAGAATATCGCAAACAACCAATTAAACAGAGGTAATATAAGTTAATTGGCACAGTCGGATAACTTGTAAATTCACTGATATCAATTGCTTCATTAGATACGTACGATAGAATGAATGTAAATAAATCTAAGTAATTGTATATATCACTTTACAATATAATTCATTATCCGAGCATCATACCAAAATACAGTCAATAAAAAATAAGATAAATTGTGAAAGATATAAATGAAATATTTGTAAATTGTGTTGAAATGATGATTGAAAATTAGAAATCAATAAAAAAATATGTAATTGAAAAATCGCTACAATTTTCTACAACACATCATTAGGTATAGCAAGAAATCATCAAAAGAACCGTTTTTATCTTTTTATTACCAGTATTTGGCTAAACTTAGTAATTACTAACTGATTACAGTATAAAATACACGGTAAGCGTACACAACACACAGTCTGAGAATATTATGATAGAATTAATCTGAATAAAGATTGAGACTATTCAATCTTCCTACGTTTTGTTTACGAATAAACATTTTAATTGCAATATATTTCACTAAAATGTAAATCGATCGATAAGAATACCAGACTTTAAATAACGTCTTTCAATCTTAACATTAACATTTCAAAGATTAGGGTAAATCAAGAAATCTCTTGCCATTATCGGGCAGTATCGGCGACTTCAAAGCTACGGCGCTCGATATGAATCCACTTATCAGTGCAGATAAGAGCAATAGCTGCACAGAATCAATTTGCAATCTGACCCGCGGTTTAGAGGGCGTTGCGTATGTAAATAGATGAAGTCATCTTGCTCCATTCAACAGCTGCTTAGGGCCAAGGGGTAATGATAACGAAAAATAATCAAACAAGGGACACACTCCAAGTTTTTTGCCGGACCTTTTCAGTCGAGATCGTGTTACCATTGGGTAGTAGTGTATGAAAAAATATTTTAAAGCACTAACGTTTAGTATATTATCATATATTAGACGTTTACTGCAATTTAGGGAAATATTGCTTTCATCTGCATACCAAAATATTTGCAACTTGTAACATGCAACGACATAACTTGTGAACAAAACGTCAATAAGCCTCAAGCATAGGGCGCCCAACGTGTAATTTTCATACCAGGTACCATCCAATAGGTAATACTTAATTCTTAAGTTTTGCACTAACATGAATATTACAATATATTGTGGATCCATGTTCATAATGCCCATTAATTAAACAAGTTCTCTCTATACATGAATTATTAATATTAAAAGACAGCTGATGTGCTTATTTTCATTTATCGCGCATTTGCTTAGTCGCTACAGCTCATGGAAAGGGCTGGTTACCGTTGACAAAGCTGCAGACTTAGCCTAAAGAATAACATCCGTCCGATCCGTTTCATACAATGATACAAACTTAAAATAACGATCTAAAGTGGAAAAAATGTAATATTAATTATTTATTATGCGATGATTCATTATTATAATAACATTTTACTGGAAATTTGTAGCTACATCATTGTCATAATGAAATGAGTCACGATCGAAAGCCTTGACCGGCGTATTTATTGGGTCAATACAAGATTTCAATAACTACCCAAATTACTCAATCAATATAAGCACGATCAATCTATACTGGCAAAAAAAGTCACATGTCGCCGCCTTATGTATATTTATCATCCAGGGTTTACTAGTAGATAATATTTTAAGGTAAATACAATAACAATAAAAGTAAGAGTAAAAGACTTTGCTACGCTACGCTATAAAGGTCTGAGTGAGAAGTGCTATAGGAAGGGAAGTGTTACGGAAAATGAATGACCAGTTATAGTTAGCTCTAGTCACGGATCAAATATCAAATAATGCTGTTACCTCCGATAAAATTATATAAATATAAAACACATGGAATTAAATTCACGCATTCCATTGGTTAGGTACAAATTGAATTTATAATGGTAGAATTCAGTGCCTTAATGGATGACTCTAATCAATATACGCGTAACATCTGTTGCGTTGCTAACCATAACCATAATATATTTCTCGTGTTTTCATCTGACTTTAATTCTTTTTGTTTTCAATTGCCAACGTCAATAAATAGGTATCTTTATTAATTCTACCAAAACGATAAAGAAGAAATAGTGCCAGTGCACTGTTATTTGTGCATCCATATGCCCAGGTCATCACTTACAAAGCGCAGTTGGCTAATTAACGATAACCAAGCGCAAGCCGGCCAGCTGCGGGAGACTCGATAACATTGGCGACACAGTTTCCACGAGGCACGCTCCTAATTTGGCCGCTTGACCTTACATAGAATCACAGCTGGCTTCGCTCTGCCACGAATTTGAGAGGCGTAAGCCTAAGAGCGCTCTCTGACACATCCGACACGTACGAATTAAAGGACTAAGGGATTTCGATGTCATAGAATGATAAATTCCGCACATGCATGTTTAAATCGAAATACGGAACATTTTACATATTTTGGAACTGTAGCAGGTACAATAACAATATTGTATTTATCAAAGTTTATATCTGCAATGAAAACGTTATTATTAACTTATATTGTTTATTAAATTTAAGTTAGTACCATAATATTATGCATTCAGAAAATATCGGTAAACTTTTTATAGCTTAGAGTGAAGTCGATAGGTAACTTAGAAAATACCAAAGGGCCGTTAGACCTTGAGGTATCCTTTCATTATTTCCAATAAAATTATAAGTAGGAATTTAAATGTTTAGACACAAGTCTAGGTGTATTTTACTTGCTAATCGTGCGTTATTAACATTTTATAGAAACAATATATACAAAACGTTCGAAGAAATTTAATGCCGATGTAATAGTTAAAGAGAATATAAAGGAGTAGAAATAGTGATACAAAAATTTTAAATGCAATTTATAAACCACACACATAAAAACTTTTTAGCATTTTTGCCAAAGAATTAAATAATAGGTAACATGTAGTTTGGCAAACTTAGCAATCGCGCAAAGACAAGATATCTATCTCATTGATCACATGACTTGTATCTAACCCATGACATATGGATTGGGAAACGTTCTGTTCATTTATCAGAATTATATATTTCAACTATTTGCAACCTTGTTTCTCTATGGCTCAGTCGAAAATTAACTTTCAAGGAAGTAAATAAAAGTTTCGTTCCTCTTCCCGTGGCATCCTAGGGATAAGTAGTATTTGAAAACATTGTTATATAAAAATGCAATAGGTGTATAAAAATATTAAGTGTTTCGATCAACTACTTTTCATGTTTTGCAGACACAAACACACAGAAGCTGAATTTTTATATATAAATATATAAAGTGGTATTTCAAACGGTGTATTATATTGTGTAATCAGCTGGGTGGACAGTACTCGCTCACAAAGGAAAGTATGGCGCATCGTCACGTCGTGTGTGGGTGACTCAGGAGATGAGAATTCGACATTCGCCGAACGCTACGGAATTTATGGACAATCGAGCGGTCGTGTGGGGTTATGCTCGAAATTCATATTAAATTTTATATTTAATATTTTCTATTTAAAATGGGCAGATGAATTTTGAAAAATTCCTACTTAATCCACACATACAATAGGTATAGGTTTTACAATTAGCTGGCACAGATAGACTAAAATTAAAAACATCTCGTAATATACTATATGTTACAAAAACAAATAATTAAAATCAAGTAATGCAAGCATTAAAACCCTCATAAAACTCTTCTTTTCTTTTAGTATCGTACTCCCAAGTCCTAAGTATGTAGGTACCAATACTGGGGTTACCAGAAATTGTATACATTCAAAACATTTTATGTACAATGGTCTATTAAAATTACCATATTCGCTTCCTCTACCGCACCTAAGGTCTTTACTAAGACCATACATAGCCCACGTATGAGTCAGAGGCTTTCCTAACAAACTCCGTACTCAGAATAAACAAGAACCACCAGTCGTGATCGTGGACGGCCTTGGAAAATTAAATACTCATGTGTGAAGTGCACGCGTGAAAAACTTTATTGCTTAGTACCTCAACAGGCTCCTAATAGTGTAGCTTATAGTAATTTACACGAATATTGCCGAATATGAGTAAAATACGTTGAGACAGACAAAATCATTTTTTTCTATACTTTGTCAGGCACGGTACGTGACTGACACGTACAATGTCTGTAGACACAAATGCAACGTAATTCTCTACTCTCTTTGACTAACAATAAACATAATCGTAAATGTACATTATCTAAGTTCAATTTATCTGGGTCTCATCTTATACCAATACGTACATCTAACTTCCATTTGATTCAGCAGGAATATTTACTAACAATTACAAATTCAATATTGACTTAAAATTTAAAGCTCGCATATTTCAAGCTTGATTCACTGTTTTTAAAAATACTAATAAAATGCAACGCCTCCAGCAATTCAGTATTTAATTTTTTAAAAATGTCTATCTGTAACTAACTACCTTTGAATGAATTCTAATTAAGGTTGGCCATTACAAGGCTGACGTACACAATGTGTTAAAAGCCTCATTAAAATTAGATTTAATAACACTTTAGAACTAGCCTGGCAAGTCTCTAGCCTGTTAATTGACCAATTAATATATAGAGAAAGATATATATACATATATGTAAAAGTTTTAAATGCTAGTAAGCGTAATGCGTCTCACAATTATATTCTTCTAAAATAGATGAGACATATTTAGGGTTGCCACATTTTTCAAGACAAGTAATATTTCGCTGAAACATTTCAGAGCAATACCTATTGTACTTTCGTTAAATACAGGAAAAGATTTTTTTCTCTGATTCACTAAACCAAATCTTTTTATGGCCCTGTGCTTATGGAGCAATTTCGGGTGTAGTCAGAGTTAGCGATGACAATATAGTAGCGAACTTTTTGTTTCAGCGACAACTGACTTGAATATAGTACAATACATACTTTGCATTGTGTAGTGCGGATGGCAACCCTAGACAATATAGAGCCAACAATCCCGACTGATATTGGGTTATTGCTTAATGAGTCATATAAGGTAGGTACAACCAAGAGATAATTATACGGTACGATTATAATTATACTTTTTATACGATCGGCGATGATAAATATCTCTTATATGGCAACACTTTAGCTCATACTGACAGCTTTATTGACAGGACAGAATGTTCATTTTGTCGTGGCCTTAGCCGAGTAACGTTGCACACTTGTCAAGTGTAATATGGTCACATTTTGGCACTTATTAAAACCTGCTTGCAAAAGAGTCAGCTCCGAGCTGTGTTTTATAGTAATTTATTTAATTGTATCCGTCACCGACCTTTAAGGGAAAGTGGAGCGCGAAATAAAGATTACCGTTACGATATGCCGCGTTCTGTAAACTTCGATCGTGAGACTTATATGTGATACTTAAAAATAATGTCAATGTCAAGGAGGCTGTTTTGAATACGACCCATATTCGTATTTAAAAAAAATGGAATATGTTTAAATAAACGTTTCTTTACGAGTTTCATAATTGCTTTTTTTTAAAGCAGTCGTTTCCTGATATCAAATTAGGAAACAAACATGCAGTCTACTTTAAAGGAAGTGGTCACGGCTGCCCATAGACATCTCCCACTGAAATAGATACAGATGTATCTAATAGGTGTAATAGAAACCACAATGTGGCGGTGGTACCTCCGCACTAGAATCACGAAAGGTTATGAACTATATAAAATGAAAAAAAGTGAAAAATGATAATAATTTTTGAAAACTTATTAAAAATAAATTGTTACCATGCGTGACATACGCGCACATCTGTGCAAACCGCGGCGCGGCCCGCAAGGTCGTTGCACAATTAACTGACGCTAAAACGACTGCCGACTTATTTCGATTATTAAAATATCGTTGTCACGTGCAAATCATTTTACAGAGTTGACAGCTTAGCTACACAGTACAAAATGTAGAATTTCAAAACGGACGACTCTTTCCGTGAATGGGTTTTGTTAAAAAGCTGAGGGAGTGATCGCAGAATGCATAGGCACAGAGGAATTTTAAATCACTTCTCAGAAGTAGCAATTGTGACTGACCTACAAATGAAAACGATAGTAGGATAAAAAATAAATCATGTTAAAAATGAATCCATAATTTAGATGAAGGATCGTTTTACCCTTCTACTTCAAATAACATCATGCAGAGACTACAATAATACAAGGCGTTTTCGTTATTCTTTTAAAGTATTATTAATTTCCACAAAACAACACGAGACAAGAAATGTTGCTTAATAACTGTAATAATGATTTCAATCATTAAAAACTTGAAAACCTATTGCCAGATTACGTAACATGGAGCACCATTTGCACCTAAATTATTCTTAAACGTCTTTTCCTTTTTAGCTATCGCGCCCAAATTAATGCGCTCATCGACCATTGTTTACACCGAACAATCTACATACGACGTGCGTTTGTACACATTCATTATCCACTGCTTCCTTCCAGTGCGCCTTTATCACTGCCTATCAACGCGAGACGGCAATAGTTGCATCATTAAAAAAAACACATTTCCACAACAACCGGCGGCGACGGTACCTTATCTATCGCCTACATATTAAAACCCAAACAAAGAACGAACAGTTTTATAACAAAAGTGTTAAAGTTTAAAATGAAGTGAACACGTGAGCATGAGTCAGAGCTACCTTTATGGTTAGTGTACAAAGTGAATACTCGAGTGTAGTTAACCATATTTGGTCATTTGTCCTCGCGGTTTACATAATGCTAAGTGCGCGGTGGATACAAGAAACATCTGTAAAGTGACAGATGTGACAGAATGTATCTAGTTATCGATAGATCACTTTGCAATGGCCGCGTGTAAAAATCATATTCGATTTCTTAGTTTTTTATATGTTGCCTGGCTTATGCTTACATATGTGTAAGGTTAGCTTTTTGCTAGCATACCGAGCGTTGGTACTTTTGGTTCGTCAGACTGGAAACCCGATTTAAAAACCAATAACATTTTAGATTATTATAATGTTCCTTTTCAAAATTTATTATCATTTGTTTAAAACGTAAAGCAACTCAACAATTCCGTTTGATTCAATTCTCAGTCACATTATTGGTAGAGTGCATGATTTACCAAAAACTCATGGAACAATTACCGTTATGTTATTATCGGGTGGCTGGGCATGGGTCGTTCAACCACCGCGACGGCTGCAGGATACAGGCGGGCTCGAGTTCGTATCCGCTGATACAGAATCATTTCTAGCGATAGTTACTTTAAAATTAGAGTATTATTACGAAAAGTGTTGCAATCCAGAGCAGAGATGAATCTCGATTACATCTGTAATAATTTCAAATAGTATGTCAAGTGTAGTCAAATACAGTCTTAGCTCTATAATATCCTCAAATATCTCCTCATGTTTTTTCTCAGACCTTGTCGAAAATCTATTTGCTTTAATAGCTAACTTTACACAGTATAGTCACATATTGACACATGAGAAAATATTACGATGAAAATGATTATCCTTATCTTGAGGTAACGTACTGTTAACTAAAAACCTGTTTGTAAGTGCCGTTGAATCGGTCGTTATGACTAGAAAATTCTACTACGACTACTATTATACATTTAAGATATTAATTACAATCCCAGGAAATATAGAATGTAGATAGAAAACACCTTGTGTACATTATATGTTAGGCCTGCTTATAAATATCAGCATAATTTACCCAAAGTCATTTAAGTTTATCGACAGACTGTATTAAAATTGCAAATGACCTGGACCAAAACCAGGAATGCAAAGTCGAATTTAATAAACGCAGCACACTTTTCAATTACTGCTGCGTCTGCAGATATAATTCGTGTTGAATAATTGAATTTCGGGTGAATCACTGATTAAACTTCGAGTGTCACGACTGCGTTCGTACGGCTTCGAGCGGTTCATTGGTTTACACTTTACAGTTAAAAAATAACGAGCCAATAAATTTGGCTATCTGTGATTTGTAAATATTGGAGTTACTTATCAGATCCATACGTTAACGCTTTTTTATGCACATTTTATTCTCATATATCATTTTATGGCAATAAATCTGACTCATCAACATCGCCCTGCTGGCTCAGGGTTACGTACAACACGATTAGGTTATGTGACCTGGTTTTATTTCACCGGCTCGGTAAATAATATTTATGTTGGCAAATTTATGTACAGACCTGACGTTACAATGGTGTCGATCTCGGCTATATCAGCAATCTTTGTGTTTCTTTCTATGCCTTAAGACTACTCTACCTTGCTCAATATACGCTAACGTTATCCTAAGTTCACTAACACTACATTAAAGGTGGTACAACAGACTAGCAACACATTTGTGATCGACCCGAGGTGGGACGTTGTCTTATTTGAGGTCTCTATACATTCTCATGGCAGTGGCTATCTTTATAAAAATGTTGCCACTCATTACTTCAGGAGCAATGGCTTTTTGCTAAATCATAAAAGTATCTAGATAATTTAACATTCGGTATATTGTGTCTTTTGTTTTCATCGTTACTTCCGTGATTCAAAATAACTTTTCGAATAATCAATTACTGTGACCCTATAATAACGTACAAAGCTCGCATATATTCTGTCTGAGGCTTCAGCCGAGTCAAACGGAGGTATGTTGCCTAACCAGATTAACACAGGGCAACTGTAATCCCAGCTGAAGGGATTAATTTGGGCGGCTGACGACGCAAGCCAGATCACGGTCGACCAGTACAGAGTACATAGGGAAACTTGTACTACATGCGTGATGGGTTTAGCTATGACATCATCGCGGCAGTTGTTTCTGTAGTTATGTGTAGACAAGTCTTTGATACTATTTTAACATCGCCGTTTCGACAACATGTATGTAATGTATATATGTAGTTACTATTTTGAACGTACAGATACACAATACCTTGTATATATGACCTTTTTGAGTCATAGGAGGTCCATAAGCTTTTTGCGAAACAATCGGTAACAAAATAAAAAGACCCATGCTTGTTCCATTTAGAATTCTCAATCTTAAAAATAAAAGAACACAACACACGTCACGTCCTACCGTTTATGATTTCTAATCTGAACCGTTCAATTATGAGGATTTTAAAAAGGGAACATTTCAACTTCAAGACGATTTTTGGTCAGGATAAAAAAATATCCAAAAGTTTCGTCTTAATCTAAAATAAGTTCCGTCCTTCAAGAGGGCGAGAGTAGAGGCCTGGCGCACCTGCTGGGGCGCGCGGGTCAAACACCTGCCGACTGGCGGGGGACGCTCGAACGGAGACCGATTTTGGAACATTTACTTATTTAAAAAAACTGTAGGACTTTTTCGGTTCAACGCGTGTATTTGGTTTATCCAGCTGTAGACAGAGGAACACGGCAATGTAATATCATTGCAAGAATTCGTATGCCGCTGTTGAAGTAATATTGCTTATGATAGTTGTACTATTTATCAAATTATTGTTGTTTTTTGTAAATGTTGTTTAAAATATTTTAGCTGTGCATTCTATTATTCAACCTGTTTGCTTGCTGCTGTGCTTGTATGTAGTACAATACAAAATGTTAATAAAATGTGAAAATCGAAGAATTCATCCGGTTATACATATTCACGGTAGCTCTTAATCAGCTCGCACAAGTAGCACATAATCTCTTAATTGAATTCCGTCGCGCCAGCGTCGTCGCAGCGGCTAATTTAACGGTCTGTCGCCGCACCTGCGGCTGCCCTCACGACCTTCGCCCTTGGTAACTAGGTACCATCGATGAGATAGTTTACATACATAAGTTTCAATACTCTAGTAATGTATTGGTTGTCTGTCTCTAGTAATGTATATGTGCGTGGTGCGATATTTTTCAAACATCTGTCGGTTGTGGGGACTCACCATTCCAACCACTACAACCACCACCACCACCAAACTAAAGGCTATTAATACGCTTTAAAAAAATACATACTAATTAACGCCTAACTCGCTAACTATAGCTAACTGAGAGTAAAAAAGTAGCAAAAAGAAGTAAAGTAATATCAACACTACTATAAGCTAATTAATTATACAATGAATTGATACCGTTTTATAAATACATTTATTATGTATTTGCAAAAAATAGAACAGTACGCTACTTTACCTGTTTATACATATAAGTAATTCCGTAAGATACTAAGTTGAGTGGAATTACCCAGTAACTCTGCTCCATTATACTCCATACTTAGTAGGCTTACAACCACAAACAACGAACATTCTGTCTATTTTTGCTTCCGGAAGTTGCGAATATTTGATGCGTGGCGAGTTTGAGTCATGTTATAAATATGGAATCAACCCCATTCACGAATTAATGAATGAAATAAGTGATGAATTTAGATCTGATTCCTAATGTGAATTTAGATGTAACGTAATCTTTGTAAGTCTTTGGCACGTGCTCGTTATCCCATTTCTGCCCCACTGCTGGGCACGAGTCTCGTCTCGAATTGAGGGGAATTAAGCCATAGTTTACCGCACTTTCCAAGACTTCTTGGCACATGACAAATGAAATCCTAATGTGAGGATATGAATATAAAAGCGTCATTAGAAAAAAAACATTTATTCAAATCAGGTGCTACTTTGGAACAGCGTGGTGGTGTACGCCACAGGCCTCCTAACAAATGGTACATTTAACAGCTGTTCTCTTTCAAAAGACACATTATGAAGAAAGACCTGGATCCAGTACTGTAATTATTAGGACAAAATGTCTTCCAGCTATTTGTTATAATATTAACCATACACTTTGAAATATAATATAACAACAGAGACTCTTACTAAACGTACAAGATATAAGTACAAAAACTGTCAATGTAAAAGCATCGGTTTTACCGTTTCTACTGATTACGACCATGCGTATCATATGACATCTGCGAGGTCTGGTGACAACATGTGAAATGTAGTAGGCAAATGTACCTTCAATACAAGAAAAGTACTCAATGCCCGGACACTTTTATGTTAGGTATGGGTCTCTGTCTTAGTTAGGAGGCTTGGAGCACTCTCCACCACGCTGGTCCAATGAATGGATAAAACAATTTTTATTGCCTACTTACAATAGAAAACTTTTTATTAGAACGATTAACGATCCGTCCTATTTTATAACATAATTGTATATTTATAAGAAAAGTAACTTACCAGGTACTTTGGGTATATATTTTTAAAATACGTTCAGTTTAATTGGAAAAAAATGACTCATTTATATTGCTCCCTCAAATACTAACTACAATATAATGATATTATTGTGAAATTACAACCGCAATAAATTATATGATAAAACTATTTAACGACGTAAACCTAACCAAAAGTAACATTATGATACCAACAATAATCCTGTTAGCGATAGTCCAAATTGTATTATAAGAATGCAATTATAATTAAGACGATTGCTAGCGTCACGTGGCTGTGTGGCAATTTAAAAAAAAAATGCGGACCCGGCAAACTTCGTTTCGCCTTAGAATTAAATAATGTTTCAAAGTTCAATACGAAATACGTAGAAACTGGTTGTATGGGAAAACAAAATTGTTGTTTTACTATATTCCCAGCATTTTTTTTCGCATCTTTTAAACCTTCCCTAGACTTCTACAAATAATTCAAAACCAAAATTAGCCAAATCGGTCCAGCCGTTCTTAAGTACATATTAGCGAGACTAACGAACAGCAATTGATTTTTATATATATAGATTGATTAGACGTTTATTTGTCGGTAGAAAACTATAGATGCATATGCACCTTACATGCAGCAGTAGGTACAACACGAACTGGATTGAAAAGATTACGCTTCGTGATAGAGCTGAAATATCGCCGCTTTTCGCGTACTTGTACTGCAGCACAGAATTTAGAATGTTCTCATAATATAACTAGCAAATTCCCGCAAGCTAAATGGTGGTTAATGCAAAGAAGGTAATCGTCAGCTAAAATACTCGATAACTAGACCGCTTCCCGCACCTTATCCATATGTGTATCGACAATAAAGTTTATGAGCTATAAGACAATAAAACAAAGTGTTTCTTCTGTTCTTCTTACGTTATCTCTACACACATCTGTATTCAAATTTTATCTATATGTATAGACATAGTCCCGTTCAAAACCATTCTAAGCAGTTGTCAGCTTATCCCGCCCACAACTATTCGGATTAATTACAAAACAATGCATTCCTTAGTCTACTCAACTCCAGCACTGTTGACCCAAATTCCGAGCCAATCTTTAACTCTGATACCAGCATTACTAGCGCTTTATAGTTTCCTTTCCGTATCTACATAAAATACATATGTGTCTTTGTTACATCGAAAGATACTTTCATGATCCAATATTTTTAAATCAAGATTTATATTTTGTCTATTTATCCATCCATCAACCTTCGAATGTTCTATTTCTGTCTTAAAACAGTAGTGCAATGCTGCCGTTTTGCTTAAAAGTAAGACAAATTCACTTTTTCATGATGTACCATCTTTCTCAGAATCAGAATTCTCAGAAGAGGTATCTGTGATTGACTTTAGGTAGTATTCCTGACCTATAAGTAATGTTACGGATGTATATGGGCACCATGACCGATTAACATTAGTTATCGTTAATTTGATCTTGATTACAGAAATCTATGCGGCACTACTGTAATCAGACGAGCTACTCTAAATTTGTTTTGGTGCACAAAATCTTCAAAATACTCACTGCAAGCTATGTGTTCGACATGTAGGGCAGAAAGCAATAACCCTGTTTGTAATTCAACACAGTTTGGTCCGAGTCATAAAAGGCAATAGAATCACGAAGATAACATCATTCAGTACCAGGAAGACCACACACTCAGGAATTGACCAGCCAATTGATATTTGACCCTTTCTCTATTAATGCTATTCTTCGATCGTGATTGCTGAAGCACAATTGAAAGCATCGAATTATCTAAGAAAATGTACGCTATTAGAAACTTCGAACAGGGTACGGGGTCTTCTTCTTGCTGTTATTTATAATTATGTTGAGGGCTGCTGTGTTTTAGTTTGAAGAGGTGGTAAGGAAGATGTACTTATCCGAAGAGCTCTAACTTAGTCTGGAATGCCTGGAAAGCATTTGTGACCGGCCACAGGCAGGACTCTTACGTAATCTGAAGTTGATATCAGATTTCTATGGGCGGCAGCATAAAACTTACCATCAGATGGACCGCATGCACGTTTGCAAGTTTCCGTCAACAGTGTTTTGTGGTAGATATTTTCTTAGACCAGAACAAAAAAATATATAATTCTTTCTCTCTGTTTCCCTTGACTCTTGTGATGCCTTTTCTATCTATAACCCAATATAAGTTACGTTTAATTAAAGTAGAACATTTTTGTACCACTTTGCCAGCCGCATTTCGTGATAGATTTCTCGTAGAACGTTTTAAACTCCATAAAAATACATTTAGACATCAAATCCGTACACGTCCGGAAGCTGAGTCTGAGTCACTTGACCACGCATCGTTCAACATTCCTCTCCATGCAACACTCTGACTCACCCGCCCGGGGACACTCGGCTTTCCCCTAAAGCCTTAAAAATTCGTCATCCGAGAGAAATTAAGTATCTTTCGTTAGCATTTCCAAATCGTAACTTTACGAAGGCTGTTAAGACTAATGAGACGTTAAAAGTAATGAGACTCATTTATTATTATGAGTCTTTTAGTAATCTAAGTGATAATAAAACAGTAAAAATAAATCGAATGATTAAGTAATGCATCTTTAAGTATATTACTTACAAAACCTGGTTGTCTTAGCTGAATAGGAGTCATTAAAACTTATCGGTGGGTTAAAAACACTCGAATTGAATTAGCAAATTATTATGGATAAGAACCCCGTCAATGTGGCACACACCTAGACACACACATCCACGTTGAAGTAGTAGGATGGAGTCAGTTTCAGGTCTAATCGAGTGGTAAGGAGACTAGTGTCGAGTAGTAGCACATAAAATTGATCTCATTAATCGTGTGCTATGGTAGTAGGTATCCCTATGTGTACAACTGTACACATAAATGGATTAGAATAAAACAAAATAATAGTGACTTTATTTATAACCCAGTACACGTACTTATTATTCTAAATTGTTGTTGCTAACGCAACTATATCAATACCGAAACCACCATTACGCACATTTCACCTAAATCGACCAACTGAACGTGCATTGAATCATCTGCGCGGCGACAGTCACCAATGTTATATAAAGTACAGTCAGCTACATTTACTTATTTCAAGTATAACTCAATTTATGTACGTCACTCAACACAAAGTAGTGTAATCTAGCAATGTTCAAATTAAATTAAATGTACATATGAAAGCTCTCATTAGTATGAAATATTATTATTCACGCATTATTTGTGCGAAAACTACAACTGATTTATTTTTTCAGTCTCACGGCTGGGCTAGACTCGCTACTCATCACTGGGGGACGCCTAGTACATACTACGTACATTATCAGCCTGCTGCAAAGTCGATAGACGCAAAGATGTACGGGTCAATCGGCAAAGGTCTATTATGCAATTATTGAAATTAATTAAAAAATATTGTAAAATTCAGTACTTTGGAATTTCTCATATCATCTTTGCACGTGACTGTACCTGCAAAATCAACATTAGCAAAGAACCTTAGTCATCGGACCTATATAAAATTCTGCGTACGCTGCGATAGTGTACAAACAGACACGCAATAACACTTTAATCTGTCTAACGCTCGTATTTCTCAATAAGCAAATTTCTTACTCATCGAAATATATTAAGATCTTTTTTCAATGAATCTTTCACGAATGAGTAATGAATAATTATTCACAAGCGAATATTATATGACATTGAGAAATTTTACCACCCTACCTGTAACATTTGTTGAAAAGTTGCGAGCCACCTCAGCCAAGAAAATTGTCACTGCGCCTATACGTCGAGGAATATTTAAAGCATTACTGACATGGGAAAAACTACGCCCCGCACTTGCCGTTAACCACATTAGGTGTGATTTTTATATGAAATCGAAGTAGCCAACGGGTTTGAAGTACGCCGAAAAGTGTCACTATTGCCATTGACATCTGTTATCCCTAAATAGAATTGAAATACTTACAAAGGCTGGAAGAAAACGCGTTGCTTCCCCTACATTTTAACGCGCGCCTATTAATTGCACTAGAGATTTAAGGGGTTTACACAATTATAATATCGTCTAGTCGTCTAAGATATTAGTGCCATAAAAATACTTTTATATTTCCCCTTAACATAGCATGAACGTACAAACATGGCCATATTTCAACTAACCATAGAAAATTGGTAAACAACATAATTCACCCTTGTCTATGACACAAAGGTCGTCGTAACTTTTATATTGTAATTGACCTTGTTCGTCCTTTGGATGCTGTCCAAGATATAGTCTGTATTTATTGAAGGTTTTATTATCACTATTTGTTTACGCAGCGTTTCTCTATATAATTGAAGTAGCAAACAAACGTACAGTCTAAGTATGTATATATACACATAAGGGTTTCAACACACGTGTTACTTTTAGTGTCGTCGATCGACAATTTAGCTACTTTTCGGAAACTAAACGCAGAGATCAAACGCTACACCCTATACACATTTGAGCGCCGGTCGTGACTACTTTCGGTCACTCGATGAATGATGATGAGGACTGAGCGCCGAAAAGCGATGCAGTGTTTAAGTTTTTAGTCGCTTTTTTTAAGTTTTAGTCGCTAAAACGTGCGTTTTTCATATGATGATCGAATGTATAATGTCGTCAAAACGTAATACGGCTTGGATGCAATCCCCAACACGCGACTTTATGCTATACCGCGTCTTTACCACGCAAGGAAGGCATAACATTTTTCTGACGGAGCATTAGATGAGAGCGAGATCGAACTACTTGGTAGAGTGTCCTTTATAATGTTACGTTAACTATGAACGCATATAATATACTTAAGAACAAGAGCTCGTGGGCGCAACGAGCAATTAAACAGCAAACTGTAACACAACACCGCGCTAATTCCGAACATGCTCATACACGGCACTTACATTCGCAAATCGGGAATAGGCTAGGAACACTAAACCGATAAAATCAATGCATACATAACACACATAAGTACCCAAACGTATGTATGTTATCGTAGTAACGATCTGCATGCATATTCTGTTGTTAAGCGGTCACTTGATCTAATAAAAATAAAAATTCAGTACTATTGACTTTAAGACTGATTCATTTAAGTGTATTAAAGGTTAACTTTTTTGAGATTTGATGATTATCCCAAAAACAGAGTTCTATCCATGGTACTAATAAGGAATAATCCTCCAAAAGAGTGTGTAATATTAACCTTATTCGTCAGTCCCTGTGTTCACAGTAGTCCAAATGCACAGACCCTGCGATTCAAAAGTTACACAATAAACGACGAATAATTGGCTTCTATTTCATAATAACATTCTATAAATCCCAACATTCGTAATCCTTGAAAAGGTTGTGAGTTGAAAAAATAAGTGGCGAACATGGGAAGTCTTCTACCTACACATTTCCTCACTCCGGCGCCGAACGAGCCGGTCGTATCGCCAATTGTACAAGACACGCCGTGCTAATTGCGAGCATTTACCTATACATATGCGTATTGTATATGCAACGTGTACTAAATTAACGTATCGGGAGTCACAAGGGACACTGAACCGATGAAATGAAATCAAACGTGTGTACGCTGTGTTACAGCGACGAGAATTAAGGGCACCTTTTGGATTTTTGAAAACTTTTATGCCACTACTATCTACATTTGCCATTTAAAGCTATCGATTAGTCTTATAAAGGATTATAATAGGATTTTATTATAAGAGACGACATTGAAAATCTTTGTGAATTCGATAAATGCAACTTTAATTTTTTTCATTATGTACTATTCTTATGTAAGGTATATAGTAAATAATATTATGCATAACATAGTGTATAAAATTAAACGGTCTGTTTTGATAAGACAAAGCATAGCGATAAAAGGAGGCCTTTCCTCTTGTCTAACAATACTGTTTACATTTAGTGTGTTCCAGTGAAGTGCCTAATAGCCATTTATAAAGAGGTTTATATAGAGTTGTAAGAAAAGCAGAAACCATTCGGAAATCCACTAGAGCTAACTGCAACCCTTGGACGTACTTTATTTTAATCATCCCTAAGACCAAGCCAAAGGTAGTCGAAAATTCTTTGTTACTCTTGAGTCAAGAATACTTGGTTTAATTTCTTGAAGCATCGAGGTTGAGTATGCTCAAAACCTACCCTAACAAAGGGTAGAAATCCATGCACAAAAACAAAAATGATTACAATCAGGTAAGATTAAATTATATATTTCAGCGCAACATTACGGTTACGGGTGCCATGATAAAAACAAACAAAAATACGCCATAACTTTTTAGTTTGCAGAAATACGAACGAGCATAACTATTTTTCACGCTAATTCTGCTATACTTAGACCTCTTTCCCATCGACTTTATGTGTTTAAAACAGCACATGTTATGCCATGTGTAGCGACTGTTATGTGCCAAGGTACCGGATACTTTCAGTATGGGCGTACGATTGTTTTGCTGGCTCGAGCGAATGACCCGCCAAAAACCATTAGGGCTGGCGTATGGTAAAAGAATATCCAATTCTTATTAAATTGGACATTATACTTAAAGATCTTTTAGGTTTTATTTGCCGTGTAATCACACATTAAAAAAACTGATGATTTCTTTAATCCATCTTTACGGTTTTTTACGTATTTTTAAAATGCTGAGCCTGATGACAGCCAGTACGATATCATCTTTTACCTCATGAATATTTCCTTCTTTCTAGAAAATAATATCGTATATTAAGATTTTTTATCTAATGTAAAACCAAAATGTTACGAATTTAAAACACATTTCAATACTAAAATTGACAATTATTTCTTTTGTTTTAATGACTTTTAGTAATTGCATGAGTAGACCAGAACCTACCTATGTACTCAACCAATTGATTTATCAATATATTGACATTTGTGTATGAAGTGCATTCGATTGTGTTATCACCATCGACATTACGGTTAACTTTATAGCGAATACAATTTGAATCACCTTGACAAGCATAACATAACACATCCAGTAACGTGATACGGAATATAATAATTATTGACTATATGACGCTTATATCCAAATAACACGTGCTTTGCAACTTTCATTATGAGTCAACTTAAGTTTGACTGTGCATAAACTAAAACATTAGTCTATGTTATTTGCATTTCGATTGTTCAACCAAAAATTTGATCATACTTTACATAATACCAGTTATAATATTCATACACTGTGCTTAAATAAACAAAAATAATAACACGCCTACTGACTACGTAAGATAATAGTGACGGAGCACGACTAAGGATAAATTTCAGCTCGCAGCATCACGCGCCAACGGTGAGATAACGCCAGTCGTTTTACGCTACTATTTTAATGAGAAATCATGTTTTTTGGACGCGACTTTGAATATTCAAGCTTTCTATTCATTGCACTGTTCAGAGTCACTTCTTGCTATAGAAGAAACGCATTCATTAACAGACAAAATCGAACCACTGAATTATATTAGTATTGTTTTAATAAAAGTTAGAAATGAAGCAGACGGGCTAAATAAATAAAGAAAAGTCAGTGTCGTCGATGCAATTGCCTATTGCCGACTTTAGGCATATAACGAATTCTACAAAAGACGTAATTTATGAAATCAATGCAATTGAATTCATTAAAATTAACCCAATCCTACTTGCAACATAGTATGGCTAAAAAGTACCTAGTAGATATGTGATTAAAAAAATAATAATTGGCAACCCTACAAGTTTAAGAATACGGCACATTGACATCGATGTTTGTGGTTATTCGCGCTAAACAATGTGCGCACCCGCCGCAGAAATAATATTTTATTCATACAGAATAATTTATTTTCAAAACAAATTCATCGCCCTCCGCGTTCGCTTAAACAATGCTCGCTGATGATAAATCAATTGAAATTTTGTGTTTGTTCAAACATTCCACATCACGATGTATGTTATATACGGACAGGACGTGAAAATATTAAATCCTAAAACGCTATTGTTTTTTTCTAAATGTGCTACAAAGTGAAGTTAGTTTAAATTACCTGGCGGTAAAATCACAGATTACCTAGAGCATCTAATAACTAAACAAATGGTAAGGCTGGTGTGATGTGCAGAGGATTCTACGTTCGATTTCAGCCAGCTTCATATCTAAATGATTAATTTAGATTTGTTTTTCGAGTCTGCGCGTTTGTCTATTGCTCTTTATATTACGTGTCCATGGACCTGCTATAAAACTAACCTTAAGTTGGGAACTAAGTGTAAAAAGCGTCTTTTTTAGGAATATGTTACGGCTATACGTGACACATTTTACGATTGAGTTATTACTAACTGATTTATGTATTGTTTTACTACTTCAAAGTAAGTTACATTGCCTACAATTTGTTTGAAAAATGGCGAAATAAAGTATCATATCTGTCGACTAAGCTGTGGATTAATCAACATTTTAAAAATGACGAATTGTATAAAACAAATGCCCAGTTCGACGCAACTAGATAGACTCATAATTTTATTAAGCACTTGAACAACAGATGCTCACACGTTAAAAAGACGTTATCGCGAACTGAATTGCGTTAATGTATACCGTTTAAGTTTTTATGGAATGGACGTTACAAACGCGTTGTTTCATTTCAATATTTTAATACATTTAAGTATTGTCTATTTTTCTTTCCTCACATAGCATGTTTCCGAAGATACTTTAATAGTTTTTAAAAATCATCATTAATTCTACATGCTGCCAATATATTTCAAATTCAATAAGGAATTACATTGTCCTTAGTGGCGTCAGTGACTCATGCTAACGATCACACGTAGCTCATTTTGACTCTTGCGCCGACCTAACACATTAATACAGTTCGCAGCAAAATGCTTACATATTTAATATAATATGAAAATCATTATACATTCTCGTGCCAATCGATATAATATGTTAATCCCAAATATAACTCCGTATGCGATAAGTGCCTATTAGAATAAAAAATCGTCCTTAGTGGCGACGGAGTGACTCATGTTAACGGTCGCGCGTGGCTCATTTATCCTGTTTTTGCGCCGCCCATAACGCTCCTACGACATGTGCCAATAAATGTAGTTACCAACAAAATGTTTGTGTCGCTAATAACGTTTGAACATTTTACAGCAACATTATACTAAACAGTACTATACTATAATCGATCATTGAAATATTTTAAGTTATGTTAAAATTCGTAAAAATAATTCCTTTAATTCTCTAAAGTCTAAAGTTCCTTTAATTCTTAACTTCGCAATGATTATAATTACAATTTTCCCATTATAGTAAAGGTAATCGTCACTCGGGAAATATGAACAGACATAGGTAAAAGTCGGAAATTTAAAAAGCATTTAAGACATTTTCAAAGTAGTCGCGTATTGGTACTACACAAGGAAAGATATAGAGTTACTCAAAGCTCCGTCAAGCTAAGAGCATTGCTTTATCAGCACTAAAGCACAGTTGGCGCTGCTCAAAAAGCTTCAGACGCAAGTCGAAGCTTTCTCGTATACCATTAGCGCGCCGAATGAGACAAACGAAAGCAATATGGATCGCATGTATACTCAGTATAGCACATACAATATTAATAATATTGTAGAGGACATTTCAAAATATCGTGACTAAATATATTTTTTTTATCTGGAATATATTAAAACCGACAGTGTTTTTATTTGGAATATCATACATTTCAAAAGTTTAAAAAGCGAAAAGTTTTAAGCGTCCCACTGCTGAGCATAGGTTTCCTCTGAGTGTGAGAAGCGTTAAGGCCGTAATCGGAAAATTCCGCACACCTTTTGTTCTCATTTACAGAACTGTCGGGTATGCAACTTTCCCCACGACACTTTTCTTGACTGATTCATTTTTCATACGAATCTTGCGTTATCAATACTTGTAAATGATGAAAACATTCAATACGATCAAAGATCGACAAATCAACAAACATGTTACATGAACATTTTATTGATGGCCCGTTACGGATGACATATGCCATTAAAGGCCAATTAATTATATTGAACCCTATTTTATAGCGTGATCTAAATATGATAAGCCTTACGTGGAAATTTTATTGGTGATTGCTTAGGTCATTAAACCGCAATTTATTACGATCGCACCTATTAACCCTGTTTTATTCTTATCTAGGTATTACATGTTATCTATCGTTTATCTCTAAAGAGGTTTTTATGAAGTTCGCTTGGCAGTAGAAAAGTGAACCCTTCATGATTTTAACACATGGGCACGACTACACCATTCTTATCCAAGGCATTCCAACTTAGTTCACAGGAGTAACAAAGCATCTGTGGTCGACTTAGTTTTTTGTCTTATGAGGATTACAAATGTTCACGAGCGGCAGTTGCCACTTACCATCAGATGGACTGCATTCTCGTTCGCTACTCCATCATATGAAAAGACCGTGATACTTATTGTTACCTTATAACACCAGTGTTAAAAACACCTGAATTTTGGTCTGCAATAGCAAAGATAGTTTTCTTTTTGAAAGAATTTGATCACAAAGCTATTGGACAACAGTGTCGACTTACAATCAGCTGACATGCAAGCTTATCTGATACTTCAATTTTATAAAAATAAAATTACGCAATGTTACCATAATGCTAGTGGCAGATTAGCCAACCCTAGCGCATCGCCATGACCTGAATCCTTAGCCGGCTAAACATTAACCATTAAGTACTATCGGTCATTACATTGTTTCCAGTGCGCCTTTCAAACGATTATAGTTTCAACTGAAACATCTTATACTCTTCTGAAATTTTCAACTATTATCGTGGACCACTTTGCTTAGGGCTTGAAATACGAGCCAGGGAAAATATAAATAAGGAAGTCAATTTCAGTTGGACCATTGCCATAATGATTTTTGTAAGTTTATTTTTGTGTTCACTTATTTTACAATTTTAACAATTAGTGTAAGATTATTAAAATAAAGCATTTTTACATAACTCTATAATTTCAAACTGCATTTTCTCTACTACATTACTAAACAAATGACTACAGATCCGCCATTGTTACAACTTTTCAGTTCAACTAATATTATAAATCCATTAAAATTTGTTAAATTTGAATTTGATGTTGCGGTTAAACCAGTTACTGCATTTTCTAACGACAGCGGATAAGACAGTAATCAATGATAAGAGAAAACATTTAAATCTCATTAAAATGTATTATCTGCGTGTATAAATTGAATCTTTAATTGTTTGATCAATTTAGAAAAACAACGTCATAGGTTTGTTAATTGAGTTTCATTAAATTGACATTAGAGTACAATGAAGATAAATATCCATAAAAATAGGAAGAAACATAAGGACTTGCCTGTTATTTTATGTGTTTTTAGGAGTATTTTATTTTGTATGTTCAAAATTTATCGTTGCTGTGTACATGTTGCATGTTGCATTTGGAAATAAAATTTTCACTCTTTATTTTGTTTCTTTTTATTTAAAATTTTCAGCTTCATTATTTAGTAAGCAACTTGGATGAAGTTACAAGTTAAATGACTGTTTAAAATAATCACTGTAAAAGGAGAAATGTAAGTAAACAAGATTTTTTTGTTACACGCGAAGAAAGTACGAAAATACATTTAAATTTCGACTCTTTAGTGTGATTTTCAATATAATATTTGCCAACGTATACTTGCTCAAGTACAGGACTGCTTATTAAGTACAGGACTGTATGCGTATTATACATATAGACAGTTCACCTGATTGTCTATGGTAATTGGTAATACAGACTACATATGCATAAGAGCTTGTAACTTTATTATTCGATAAATTTTAAGAGATTAGTTATATGTATTTTTGTTAACACACAACAGAAATGGGTAAATAAAACGATTAGAAAATTATCCAAAGGGCGCGATTATCCTAAATAGATTTAAACTGCAAGCTAAAGGTCATCGACCATTATCATTATAGCCCGGGTCCTTATCGACGGCTAATTAAATAACGTGTATGCGTATTAATTAGTGACGACTGAGCGAAACAGTGTCACAGCTGATTACAGAATAGCCTCACACAAAAATAAACTTTATTAGCATATTCATAAAGGCCATAATAGTATCTTAGTAACCAACACGTAGCGTGTACAGTACGTTAGTCAAATGATTAGACAAACCGGAATTAGGAATATACGATAATGTTTACTATTACTACTAATTCTAGGTTTATATTGGCGTGTAATTATAGTCTTCTTGTAGGTCGTCCTCAATCTAGTAATGAATAATTATTAGTATCTACCTACATTCTGTGTATTTGGGCTTATCTGTCTATGCTTAGGAGAAATATTTAGAAATATATTTTGCGGAAACACCAGTTCAACAATTATGTATGTACCATTTCTGGTTTAAACAGTATAATAAGGCAAATGTCCTATAGAGTTTATAGCACAAACATATACCAATTATTTCCTCGATAGTAGCAACCAATATGTGACCAAAATTATATAACTATAGCGTTATAATTAATAATGGGCTGTCATAGAGCCTTAAAATCTGGGTGTACACAACTTGCGCAACATTTAAAAGGTAGACATAAGACCAACCCATTGTCATGTTGTCATAAACAATATCGCAACAAATAAAACAATCAATGTCATCATATATACATATAACCTGTCACATCGCACATCCGGTGGTCACACCACACAGACATGTTGTCGAAATACAAATTCGTACGACCTTCGCGGCAGAGGACACCGTGCTTTCGTAGGGTCGAGGGGAGTGGGGGTCCGCCGCTGTGCGACAAAAAACTGGTCACATGCACAATCGCTTTAGGTATATAATCATACGACATTAGATATTTACAAGAGAGATACGTAATTACCTATATATTTTGACACTGCTGCAATAACTGAAAAATGCACAACTGCTGAAGAAAACATACCAAAGAAACCAAAAACTGTATGCTTTGTATTGCATATATTGGTCTATAATTGTAGGGATACTAATATTTTGTCGGTTTTCCATAATTTTGTATTGAAATATCATCATATTCATCCAAATAATGGCCAAAAACTTCCCGCGACGGAATCCTAAAACCGTTAAAACAAGAGGCACGCCATTATGTCCTTGACTGGTCGTAGAACTGGCTAAATCCTTAAGCTGTACAACCTTATCACCAATACACAAAGTCTACAATGGCGCGAGACACGCTGGATAATGTTATGTAAGCAGATTGTGCCTCGAATTCCTAACTAGTGGGATTGGTCCGAGCTATGATAAACTTTAAGCTATGCGAAGTTTAAATCTTACTTGAAGTAATTATTACATTTGGATCGACAATAAGCGAATGAAGGAATACTTTTATAAACGATTTCGAAACCCTAATGAAGTAGCAGACGACTAACAGGCATTAAATGACGTCCGGTACAGCTAATGAAACTTAGGTAATTCGGTCCAACAATTCGAGTCTAATTGATTAAAACAATTCAGATGAAGGGAAAACATAGATTTCACTACTTACTACTAACTATATAAATTTATTACGTACAATTGTAATGTACGTACATAGAGTAGAAATGCTATGCACAACTTAATATTATTCAATCGAACACTTTTAAAATTACATGCATGGTTAGAGACCATAGCTAACATCCAACAAATTAATAAATAAATTCGTAGCCTTACATGACCCAACTATTAAGTGATCGACAAAGTAAATATATTACAAATAACACAATAAGAAACGTTGAGGAAAAAATCTAGAGCTTTTACAAATCTAGAAGTTAATGAAGCCAAGAATTAAAACTTCGATTCTATTCACATAATTCAAATAATCAGCTGTTTGCCCAACAACAAACAACGAATCCTAACTGAATGCATGCATCTATCAAAGAACTCAATAAGGAAGGAAGTTTGGAAAGAAACATAAACAGAAAGATATAAAAAACATAAAAAGGCAACATGAGGGCAGCCAACCTCCGACCTGAGTTTCGAAACGCGGCGACAATGACCGATGGCATAACGGTATGGGGTGTTTCACTGTACCAGGTACATAAGATAGTCGATGATCCTTTGAGAAGTATTTATGGACTCAATTCATTCAAACTTCTTTATAAAACATTTTCGTCCCAGTTTCGTCTCGAAAGGACAGCCAATTGACATAATATAATTTATAAGCTTCTAATCATTGTTTGTCGTCATGCGTCAGAGATTTAAGAAAAGAAGGGGGATCTATACAAAATAACTAAATATAAGGGAAAAATACTACAGAAAAAGCAGCAAATCCACATTATAATGCTGGTTACTCTGAATTGTATTGGAATAAGGTAATTAAATTAAATTAAATTGTTAATTTAACAATTCAAACCAGTGAAGTAACAATGATCAATTTCTACGAAGTCTAACCCGATATTATTACAATCTTGGATTTATTATTATACAATTTACTAAAATAAAAATTGTCGACATTAATCTAAAAAATAAAGAATGAAACAAATATCCTAGCATTAAACCATGTTGCCAAGGGCACACATGTTTTCAAAACAACCTGCTTTCTCTTTAAAAAGATAAAATGCTAATAGGTCTTATCAGAGCATGTTTATTCGGGTAATGAACAAATAAATATTGGTACAATCGACGGGTGCCGAGATAAACGCCGAATTAGATGGTACTCGGCAAATAATGAGCTAGAATGTCAACAGTAACCATGTTTACGTCTCTGGCGATAAAATATACACAAAGCAATTAAAATGATACGGCGAAATTTAGTTAGAGTAAGTTAGTTTATCATTATTGTAACTAGTACAATAATTATGTAAAAAAGTAAGATATGGTTGAATTTATTCTACACGAACGTTGTTAAAAAGACATTCACGTGCAACCGATAAACTATGCATTTTGTCGTTACCTAAATATAAGAATGTAGAAGCTATTAATAAAGATATAACCATGATCTATTTATTTTACGACCGTTTATTATCTATATCGAAGTTCAAAAGCAGTTCTCGAAAGTCAAATTGTAACTAACGTAGTAAAACATAGACCATAACAATTTTTTATCATATTTCAGCGCATCACTACATAATCGTGTTCAAACAATGACATTCCAAATTATATCATGCGATTATGTGAAGTCGTTGTGTAGTCTACCTTATCAGAATCATCAAAGGCAATAACATCCGCAAAAAAGGAATCCGCAACTTACCTGGAAAGAGAAAAGATAAAATTAGTAGGCAAAATTAAAATATTATAATGTTTCGAAAAATAAATAATATCAGTGGCATGTTCTGTGTAATGATTAAAGCAAAATATAACGATCATGTACATTCCTAATTTAAAACAAATGCTTCTTGTGTAGTAAAAGACTTCATCTACTTGACGAAAATAATCCAAGGAAACAGATGTTTTACTAGTTTAATGGATAGTAAACAATATTTTAAAGTTACCAATGATGTCGATACTTGACAGAAATTAAATTTTATAAACCATAAGATATTTCTTTTGTAACGCAATTGTTCCAAAATCATCACTCAAGCAAACCGAGAACAACGGTGGAAGTCGTTGTAAATGCAGTGCGTATCGCTGAAGGTACGCAGAAAACGGATACGATTCGTAGTAAGCGTGGCGACATTATGTCATCATATGAGTCGTGTGGTTGTGTTGTTATAGCTTGTGTCTTGAGAATATTTCCTTGATTTGTCTACTAAAGAATTGTTGATAAGAAAAGTAGTTACAGTGCAAGTTGTTTCTATACATATAAATAAATTTAAGAATGTAATGATCGAAAGTGAAGATTAATCTAAAAGAATTCATATTTGTGCTATTAATTCTCAAGTAATTGAAAAAACTTTGTACCTTCAACAAAAATCTCTAGACCAGTGGAATAGAATTGATCTTAAAATTTCTAATAGATACGTAAAACAACAAGAACATAGTTTTTGTGTAATCGTTTAGAAGTTTACCTGATCCTTGAAATGGCTTCTTTCACAAATTATGCAGATGCGTTATATGATATTACAAAAGATGAAGGATATTTCGCCTAACAAACTCAAGAGTACTGGGTGCACTCTGCAAAAGTCAACTAAATGAGAAATTCCCTTGTAAGAGCAACATCTACGAATAATAAGTTACCGCCTGCATGAGGCCGTACGCCAGCTATGCATTATTCTCCTCATAATGAAAAGGTTTTAGCAAACTATGCAGTTCGTAGCTGAAAGCCTCTTTGCTAAAAGCGCTGCAGTAACTTTATGAGCTTTCCTTTTAGGAAAATATTAGCTTCAGTCCTTATAAATGCGGTTTACCTTTTGGTTACGTAGTCTTATATAGAGACCACCTGTTTTCTAAATTTTTCTGTAAGTATACATAAAATTAGCTGTGTTATCATTTATCTAATCCAGATCTTATTTATCCTTATTTAATCCAAAGTTAAATTTTCAGATAAGTAAAATCATTTTCTATTAATCTTCTACAGACATGGTCGTGAGCTTGAACGCTTGGCCGTTCGCCTCTCCCTTTCTACCAATGAATAGGTAACAGTTAAACCTTATCAAAATGCCAAGTTTGACACAGTTCAAGCCATCGATCAAACCACTGGCGCCAACAATGGGCATGTGGCCCGCGAGAGTGACAGTGAGCGGCGCGGAGTTGACATGTCGCACAATGCTGGGAATTTCATTAGCACGCAACGCTGTGCTTTGCTGAGCAGTGACGTCACCATGCTCAGGAGGCCCGTAATAGCCCATTGTAAAAATAGGCGTGGCGGCGTCGCCGTCTTAGACGAACCTGCAGAGTTGTACTTTAGAAATATACCATCGTTTAGTGCCAAGATGTGTCGTCGTAAAGAAAATGTGTTCAATTAAAATTGCTGGTTTTATAACTAATTTAAATTCTACCGGGTATCATCAATTTATTGATACATTCCAGATAATTATTCTTGAGGGAACCAACTAGCTACTTCGTTAAATACTGATTTATTACGACAGTACTACTTTACAACCGCTATCTTTTACAATAGAATTCCAACAATCGTACCGATCGGTATTTGATGCCAATAAGATACAGTAAGAACTTTAAATGGAGGGCATTTGACAAATATGTTACGGAATCTGGACGGTCAAAGAAATACATGAAAAACAGATCCCATTACTGAACAAAATAGAATCAATAGGATTTATTAGTAATATTTTAGTATGCAATTATTTAATCTTCATAACCAAGACTATAAGTTACAACACTTTCCCCATATCATAGAGCTCGAGGAAGAATCGTATAACAGATGATTATACGTAAATCGACTTGTTTTTGTATTCCATGTGAACGTCTGAAACAATCGCATCAAACGCGTAATACAATAACTAGTGACATAATACTTGAACAAGACTAGCGTGTGACATACAGTTATTGATGAATCGGAAGCGTTGTTCTAACACAGGTGTTTTAGGGTTCCATACGGAAATATCATAAACGATCCTCATCCTAAATATATTTTAATCTGGTCATTCAATTATTTTTATGTCACAATAATTTTGCTAGGATACCTTTTTAGGGTTCCGTAGCCAAATAGCAAAAATCGGAACCCTTATAGATTCGTCATGTCTGTCTGTCCGTATGTCACAGCCTCTTTATTCGGAACCTATTAAGACTACATAGTTGAAGTTTGATAGCTAAGTGGATTCTATAAACCGCTTTCCGAATTATATACAAA
>DWRA01000162.1:0-32595 GCA_018250295.1 Spathilepia clonius
AAAATTTCGTATCGTGAGTACCCATTACATACCAAAATGTATCAATTCCGCGATAATATTAGCCTAAAATCATATATACTCTTCATATTGTAAAAATAAAAAATAAATAGATACACACTAAATACTATACTCGCATAAAGTTAAAACAAGTAAAAGAAATGATGGGTAGCAACTTGTGAGTACTAAGTGGCCTCGGATAAGTAAGTCTCCCTTACCACACCCTTCACACCAGAATTTGTGTATTTGTGATTCAATTACTGGAACAACTACAAATTAATTACACACATAATACCTAAAAATACAAATGACAGCACTGACATAAATCTTGAATTTTACGCTCCGTATAATTTTCCATGCAACTTATTACGTCTAGTTAGTTACGTATGAGTATGGTATTCATATTTTATTGTTATTGTGTATGTAATTTACTAGTATTTTGGCTTAATTGTTAACCATATGACCTTATGCATTTATTAATAGTGTACAAATTGAACTTATGAAATAAGAACTCCTACTCATTTTTTTAAATTATGTTACGATTTTTAAACTCTATCAAACGTTTTAAGGATATACATGGAATCGATAATATGAAATGACTGATCACCTGACACATTACTTTCTTACCTCAGCCGTGTGGATACTCACTGTGAGATGTTTCACTGGTTTCTATTCATTGTTCATGAATTGATCGAGCAGTAATATCACAATTTTGTTTCTACTGTTTTATGTTCTGTGATATGCAAGATCACAAGAAAAATGACATAGACTTTTTGGGAATACTTAAATATCCGGTATCCGTTCGCGATACTATGACGCAATATTCAACCCGATGTTAAAATCAACACCACCCCCAATGAAAAACAATAAAACATAAAGCTAAAATAAATACTTGTGATTACATTTTTATATGAAAACGATGATGGACCCTTGTGGCTTGTCCTCAGTTTATGAAAAGAGAATTTCCAAAGGTGTGAAATTATCCACTTACAGTCGAATATAAACTCACGTTCCTCTATGAAATAGATAGACATGTTAACACACAGGACACTGTTTAACTGAACATTAACTTGTATGATTGAACATAACAATTATTTCGAGTTTTTACGACGTGTTGTTGCATCCTTTATAGATACGATGTAGGCTAAGGCATGATTGCACTTAGTTCAAGACGTGAACAGATTAGAGTCAGAATTCACAAAGATGCCCTTAACGATCGTAATAATTATAACAAAGAAGCTTTGTGCTAAATCTGAGAGCCATGGATAATTTGAGATATTAATAAGGCAGATGGAATAAGGAATTAAAAATGGGTGTAGATTAATCTCTTGTAGCATTCCTTTAAAAATTGGCTAATGTCTCCTGACAAAGGGTATTATTCTACATCCTAATAAGGGGTAGAAACAATAATATTTTTATCGAAAGCGTACTGAAAGTAATTACAAATGTAGCTAAACTTTAAAACAGTAATATAATGATAATAAAATCAATAACATTTATAAAATAAACTCGCCAGGATTCAATGTCTGAGCATTTGTGTAGATACTGATTTTTGAAGTTTCTATTACACCCACTGAGTAGTGGGTGTAATAGAAATCCTAATTGTGCCTATAGGCCTGAATCGTGAAAACAAGTTATAAATCAAACGACTTCACAGCCACTTTCACTGCTAATTTTATCTTATTTCCTTCAACAAAGAAGCTTGTCTCATAATCTGATTCAATCTCATCTGCCTCCAAAGCTTCTTTCTATTGAATTAGACCTGGCTTAAGTACTCCAGTTTTCGGCGAGTCACCTCTTTTTCATCGTCGAAAAAGGTCCACTATAGATTAAACCAGTACAAAATAAATGTTCCGGCCACATCGGACTCTTACGCCTGACCGCTTTTAGATGTAATGTATTGTTATCGTTCGATTACTTATGCTTACTTACATCTACTCGTAGACGTTAGGCGAGTCTGGAAAGGTTTTTTGGCCGCTACGTATGAGTAGAGATATTTGGTCACGCATTTATTTCCGTAAGTGTTCGTGGTTTTGACGAAATATACATTAATACAAAAATAAAATAAACTTAATAACAAGGTGTATTTTCTAAAAATGGCGGAAGTAGTTTTTCTCAGACTGTGATTTTCAATACGAGACATTTGAACTTGTTTTCAAGGGCAGCGACGTGACTGATCAACTTCAGATGGTCATTGCCGTCTGAGAACAGATGTTCCCAGGCGGTAATGACCACTTGGTAATGGGTAATAAACTTATATGCTGCATTAGATAGCTACTTGAGTACATAAGCTTATTGAGTATGTTAGTAACTTATCGACGTTCTAAAATATATTGTTAAAATTAATAAAAATTACTTTGGGCAATATAATTCCTTTTTTATTTTTAACAGCGTAACAAACAGCTTAATTTTTGTACAATGCGAAAACAAAATACCAGAAAAAATGAAAGTTCCCGGTAAATAACCTTATTCTCAATTTGAGAATGACAGGCAAGAACTGAAAATGGAATTAATCGCTCCTATCCAATACAGTAAGTTCGAATTCTGTTCAAAAGAGCAATATTTTTCACTAGTACCTTTACCAAGGATTTTTTGCGCAAAATGCATTTATAGATGAAGTTCATCGCAATCGTGTAATGTATATAGAATTTATTTGTTTTTACCCGACTGTTTTACCACAGCTTTTTATCTAACTAAAATAAACTAAATTCCCAATTCCAGTCGTAGAATATCGGAGAACACGTGTGATGGAACGATCAACAAATTTGTCTGCCGAGAGTTTTTTTGTGGATAATGATTGTTTAAAGTTTAGTTGATACAGTCATTATCACAATATGTCTATGGTATTTTTTATCTGTGTATCGTGATTGCCTGGTCTGAACCTTAAGGCTTCAAAATGGGTAAGGTTCGCGAAATTTTGTTTAATTCAGTTTCGTTTTTCACTATAATAATTATATTGACTTTCAATTCACAATACCAGCACATTTCAATTATATTAATCGCATAGTTGATCGAAAATGCTATGCGCAACCTACTCTTTATGAACGAACCAACAGATTCCAACATCCGACCTACTTTAATGATTCTACCAACAAATTCCAGCATATGAATTTTCTGAACTTTTAATTAAATGTAAAATCATTTTGACCAAAAGGAAAGAAAACAATCACAAATAATTTTATATTTATTAGAGAGGAATAACGCAAAAGGAATTTGTTGATAAATAGGTTATTCTTACAAAATATTTCAGAACTCGAAATCTTTTCCAGTCGAGTTAAGCGTAATTAAAGTTAGGCTCTAATTGAAAATAGCCCAAACAGAAAATAAGTTATAGTATTGCATATTAAACATAAATTTACCATCGTATTGTAGAACATAGAAGTGCCATTATCATATAAGAAGAACATTACATTGTCGTCATACATACATTGACTACACAAAAATCCAACTTCATTCGATATTAACCAGTTCAAACAGAGAACATAATATATGGCCTAAACATTCTTGTATATTTGTATGACATACTCGTATAATGTTGGAGCAACAGAAAAAACGTATTTTAATATTTGTGAAAATTTCAATAGCCTGTCAAATGTCATAGAAGTTGGCATAAGCTAAATTCTAGTCACGAGCTTACAAATATGTTTCATAGATAAAGTCGGGAAGTTCGATCGATGCATAATTCAAACGAAGTATATTCGAGTTATGCACGAAGCGTGCATCTATTTTATTTGCATATGCGATTGGTGCATCTGTTACAACTTAGGTTACATGGTTATAAATGGTGCGAGCATCGCTATTCGTAGATCAGCAAAACTTGTAACATATAACTTTGTTTTATGGTCCGATCTAAACTATTTTGTACTGTGAACTATTTTTGGTTGTAAAAATAACTATGTATGTTTAGTTCCATAGTTTATATTCTACCTATATTCGTTCTTTATCTTTACTCCGTAAGTTAAAATTTAGCAAATCTGGAAGAGACCTTGAGGAATATATCTGATTATAAATTTCTAGATGTCTATAATATCTTTAGGACCCATAGGATAAAAATGTTGCTGCGAGAAATGTTTACCGAAATGTTTATTATTATTAAATTCGATTTAAATAAAATAAAAAACATTACTATAATGTAATTACTATATGTTTATTCAATAATTTCGTTACCAAACACAAGTCCCTTCAATTAATATACATAATGAAGTATCATCTATACAAATACAAAAAATTTGAGTGTCTGTTTGTAATATTAAAACCGCTTTTTACTAAATGCATATGTGTACACGGTACATATACTAAAATAAAACTTTTTACCATTTTTGTCTGTTGAAGCGATACATATAATTTCAAATATATGTCCGTCATGTTAAATTTTTATAACGCAGGGTACATCTAGTAAGTATTAAATTACGTAGTCAAATCTCGGTCTTTATATCATTTATTTATATTTGGAATACTTATAAATTAAATTTTGTAATATCATAATACACAAGACGGCTTATTTCAAAACGTTATTCAAATTTGACAGTTATCTGCCTTATAAACGTTATATTTTCAATACGTCATCAAGTTTTATCATAGGTTTAAACAACACAGTAATCAATGTCCCATAGAATTTAGGTCTTTCTAAAAATATTTCCAAAAATAATGCTTTAATACATCAATTAAATTCCGACTAACAAATCCTTTTTGGAAGGGATTTAAAATTCTTGACGACATAAATATTAATATCAAAGGCGAATCTGAACAATGGCAGTAGTTCCGCATCACAAAATATAAAATGAAATCTCAAAAGACGAGTTTCTTTGGCACAAGTCTAACTAACTCGATTCTCGTTTTACGAGTACGTGTAAGCGCCAAATATTTACCCCGCTTAAGCTGTATATTCTTTACAAATCTAAAATATACAACTTAACTTTTATAAAAATAATTGTCTGTTTTAATTTAGACGTCGACTGTAATTTTAGCAATTTAATCTATTTGGGTCGACTTCCACAAACTCATGAAGCGATGGCGCCACGCGACTCTGAATCACGATATCGAAGTTTTCTCAACATTCTGTACATGTACAAGCTCTGAACTGAGACTGTCGGAGCACGGCTGCTCCTCGGGCATGATCGCCTATCTCAGGGGGAGATCTCCCTTTGTCACATACTATCTCAAAAAAATACACTCTGTTTCCATAAAAATAGATTATACTTGATATATAAAACTCTTCATATGGTTGCAATGTCGTCTCCTTACGACCTATTCCTATATTCTTATTATATTGTAGCTTGAATATAATACGTGTTATAGGATTGTGGTCTTGTGAACTGTCTTAAAATTGACTAGAAGAGAATTTTTACCTGCAGTATTATATTATTACCTTGACCTTCGTCCTTGTCGTCGACAATCCATTACCATCCCGCCAACCACATTACTATTACTACTGGGGGATTAGAATTAACGCTGAAATACTTCTGTTTCATCTACATACCTTTATTCTGAAATGGTTAGTGAACGAATTCGCCGGGCAAAGCAAGCTAGAATATAAGCCGTTTGTTGAGATGAGATAGTAATACCATCCTACGCTTGACCTAAATATGGTTCCACCCGCCTTCTATGCAATTATATGCTGTAAATAAAATAAATTACAATTTGCACGACTTTATTGCGAACTTAATAAGACTATTATTTATTGAATTTGTTATTTACTTGAATAATGTTAACGATAGATTCAGAATGTGTACAGTACAACGTAGAGCTTCAATTGACATGAATTGTGTATATAAATTTTAAATTATAGGCAAATACTTCAAGTTCGTTGAACGAAGTATCTTATTAAAACTTTAATAATGCCCCGAATAATCAAACATCAAAAAAACGTAGCTACGCCGTAATTTAGATCCATTTAGTACTTATCCCATTAGTGAGCAAACACAAGTACTTCGATCTAGCCTTTAAGCCGAGTTTACTCTTTCGCGTTTCCGTTGCGTGATTTGAGTACCTACTCTTTATACTCATGTTGTAAACATTGAAGTAGCAAAACGCCTTCAGTAACTTTGCAATTCATAGTCAAACGTTATCAGCAGCATTACACCGCTATTATAAGTCAGTAGTTTTAGTTCGACCGTTCGATCGTAGTTATAGTTTTTACAATTCAGCAGAAGGGTGTGGATGCCGGCTGACTTACATATGATGCGACCATTTTAATCCGCAGGAGCAGCTACGTGTCTGTAATCAAATTCTGCTAAAACTCTCATTTTGTATGGAATTAATACCATAAGTCCGTAGACGGCAATGTCATTTACCATGAAATAGATTGCATACTCGTTTGCTATAAAAAAGTAATGATATTCAGAACCAGCCGTTTGTGAAATGATACAAATGCTAAATCACTTTTATTACCTAGTTTCGCTTTTGCAAAACATGTCTGAATTGAGCTATTGTGGGAAACTCGAGGAACTGTGCCACACTTCCGTTTTATTAACACACAATGAAAAAGTTTCATGTGTGTCTACCACTTGTGCAGGAAACGTAACTTCATCTGATTTAAAAAGTCGGAACTGCAAACGAAACATTGAATAGAGTGGACACGGAAAGCGTGTACCCGGAAAAGATAATGTATGTGGAATTTCCAACAATATTTTTTGGTTGCAACAGTGAGCAGAATATGTAACTATCCCGATTATGAATGCGAGAATTGAAAACGAAAGGATTTGAAAGTTATTCCTATCAGTGAGTTCACACTTTCCAATTTGGAAAAATATTTTTTTCAAGACTAAAAACCGATATAAAGATTTTATCGATCTACCTTATTTCAATAACTGGGCAATTTTGAAGATCTTTGTTAGATATTATCTAACCCTTAAGTGTGAAGTGTTCGAGAATTACCATAGAAATAAACAAAAAGAATTAATATATGACGAAACCATAGCCCATCCTGTAAAAGGGAGATTGCTATAGTCCTAACGTCACTTCCTCTTACCGACGGATAGGCTTAGCTTTTTTTTTGTGGAGATCTATGTGTTTGTCTAGGCCAAAAAAATATTACATACGGCCTACATATATTTCATGCTATTGGCAAAATTCCATTACGTAGGCGGTTTTTTGGCAGGCTAGTAAAACTGCCCCCGTCGGCGGTCATCCGATAAATAATACTACATACTACAATTATTTCTTGCTTAATGTACCCTATTTTTAGTGGTGACGATATAACTATAAAGATTAGGGTTCGAATGCCAAAGGATCAAGGACTTGGTTCTTGGCACAACTACTTTAATTTTTTTAGTGAACAGTTCTCTTCAAATTAAAGATAAAGTTATGGTCACGTTGATAACTTTAGCTAAACTGTTCCGATTTTCATTTATTCCGTATAATCGTAGGTGATGTTCCAAATTACACATGTGAAAACAACGTTCAGAAACGAATACTCTATCTGAAATTGGTTATACATGCCATTAATTTGCAGTAACAAATAACTTTAGGATAAATTACAAATCTTTTTAACATGAAAATCAATAGATCGAAGCATAGGACGAAAATATTGTGCCAAAATCTGAACAAAGATTTGATAAATTGAAAGCCTACAATGAACTGTAGTAACCTCTTGAAAATACCAAATTATTTTAAAAGCCGCGTACTAATCGCTAAATGGTCTTTTGAAGTACCGTAAGTCCATTCAAGCAGAAAGTAAAAGCCACAAAATATAGCCGATTTAAATGAACAGCTAATAGGAGATTAGCTTTTTAAACTAACAGCTACTGTGCATTGTTTCGAAAAAAGCTGATGCAAAGTTTAGTACCGTTCTTTATTTTAACTTAGACTAAAGAATTTTAAACTGCATTTTGTATATCAGACTATACTAATATACATAACTTACTACGCATATTAACAGTAACCAGTTGTAACTAAACATATTAAACGCTACTGTTATTCGGTACAGATAGGTCCGGCGGTGCTTCTGGAGTCGAATCATAAAGGGTTCTACTGTCTTCAAAATTTTAATGACACTGTTGAAAAGTATCGTACAGTAGTCATTCATACGGAAATTGTTTAAGGTTTAACGAAAACAATAAAATCTTGTGCAAAACAAAACAATGAAGAACTTGCTTCACGAAAGGTAAAGCAAATATTGCTCAGAAGGGTCGTTACGTCACGTCACGGAGGAGCTTTATGACGTCGTGGGACTCATACCCCATTACAGTTGCCGAGCGTGCACGATCTATCACCCGCTTAGCGTCACGCGTGCTGTGTACCATGTTTGTTAAGCTATCACGACGGGATTTACAAATTTCTTTGGAAAAATATTTCTCAAATGGTATTTACGTCACGTCATAGAGAAGTTCTATGATGTTGCGGGACTCGTACCCCATTACAGGTTCTGAACGTCTTATCAACCGTTTAGCATAACGCGTATTGTGTTCCATGTATGTTAAGTAATCAAGACGGAATTTAAGAAGTTCCTTATGAGATTTTTGGATCGTTATTTATTTCAATAATAATTGTAATCTAAAATCACGGCGTTTCTGTTAATGACATACTTGTTTTGTATAATATTTGAGCGAGAAATATATACAAAATTTCCATTTTAGATAAAAAAAAATTGTTAGTACAAAATTATAAAAAGTTATTCAGAATTGTCAAAAACCAATAGCATTAACGAGCACTGTCTTATAGCACTAATAAGGACATTTTTTAACAGTTCACAAATACTATGATATAAAGACGAAGAATCTCTACAATACGTTAAACAAACATTTTTCAATCGGTACTTAAGTGTTACCCATAATAGTTTCCAAGCATGCACGATCTATCACCCGCTTAAGCGTCACGCGTGCTATGTGCGGGTTTGACAATTAAACTATCACAATAGTATTTATGAAGTTTTTCGGAAAACTTTTCTCAAAAAGTAGTTACGTCACGTCATAGAGAAACTTTATGACGTCACTGAACTCGCATTCTTAGCACACTGTTGCTTAAGTAATCAGGAGTATCAGGACAGTTCTTATAAATTTCTTTGTGACATGTTTAGTTTACAAAATGCGACCTCGTCGTATAACGGTAATAGAGGAAACTGTAATGACTTAAATCTTTACCGTGATTAACCGCTACAAAATAAGCATACATTGTATGTGCAACTTATACTTGCTGTTTATTATCATATCAAATGTGTAGTTTGTCATATATAAGTTTTATATTAATTTAAATATATGCTGTTTACCCTTCTACCTTGTAGGTACCCCATTATTCTTTTTTCACACACCAATGATTTATCAAGCCACGCGTGTGGTACGTACAATGTTTATTAAGCGACCAAAACTGATATTTTATCGCAGTTTTACAAGTATTTGACTTCTTTTACCGTCTTGAAAGTCACAGCTGATTTATAGAACAAGTCTAAGTGTAATATAAAGAGTATGTGATAAAAAAAGGAACCTAAACGACTTCAATAAAGTCATTATGCGTATGAAAGGGCCTTATGCCGACGCAGGTTGTACCTTTTATTATTTTCCGCGCTTCAACGATCCATCAACCGTTTAACTTTGGACACATTTGCGTAATATTTTATTTACAAGAAACAATCAGATACCGGTTCATTAGGGTCCATTCCATCAAGTCAGTCAGTTTCCAATCAAAAACAATGTAAGAAAAATACACAAAATACAGTTAGAAATTAAATTTCGGTATGATAAATCAGTTAGGTACCGTCCCGTCAAATAAATAAGCTTCAGCATTCGGACTAAGTTCAGTATCTAGTTTAGTCACTAAACTAAAACTATGTACAAAGTTTTTTTTTAAATTGTCATGTACAATGCAAGGTGCATTTTCCTAAACTATTGCATCATGCGTTTTATTTCTTTATAGAATATCCATAGGCGACGGTGAGTATCTTCCATCACATAGTAGATCTTCTGATTTATCGCTTAGGTAGTTATAACAAGTTAACCTCCAAAGGCTATTGAATTAATGAACTAAAGCTGTTTTACAAAAGAGGAACGGTACGCAGTGTTTATAATATTGATGATTTTTGTGTATCAGTAAGACATTCATAAAAGCACATTCCCTATGATAGAAACGTATCTGTTTAACGTGATATAACGCAGTCCTTGTGGCGGAACCTAAGTAATATTACTTTAACATCACTTTACCACGTGATCCTCTGACTTTCCCTATATTTGTTCCCGCTCACGCACGTGTGACAAATATATTTATAGAGCGGTCACGAAGATTTTTATCGCAGTTCTTTTTTTATATTGGCACTTTATCTACTATTCCAGAAGTGTGTTTTTATAACATTTTGTTAATTTTATTTTTTCACGAAACTTGACGAAATTTCTAGCAATGCTAGAAGACTAGACCAATGGTACCCATAGTAGCCTTATAGCAAACATATTTAAGATCTTCGCGTAAAAACAAGAACTATGTACAAGGGTGAAGTCATGTGTATAAGGTTGTAGAATATAAACGTTACTCAAATAACCCTCAGAAGGTCGCTGTCTCGAGGTTAGAATAGACCTTTTGTCTTTGCGGGTGCTCTTTGTTTGCTAAGCAATCGTGACAAGATTCTGTACATATATATATATACCATATTCTAAATAGAAGAAAGGTTTATATAACTTGTTTCCATAAAGATTGAACTTCAAAATCTCAGAATTTTCCACGTTCGCTCTGTGTCTATAAATTGTGAGAAACGTACAAAAGCCCACTTTGTAATAATATGTTTCTCGTACATACGTTGTAGAGAACAAGCTTAATGGTATTCAGACAAGTAATATGGAATTGTATGGTAAAAGAAAACAGTTTTCACCATTATTGTAATACATACACATAATTTGACATTCAATGAGTATTTTACAAAAATATTATTTGAGATTATAAGTAAAGAAATTTTTTCGAACAAAATCACAGTATCAGAGATGGACAAACATGATACAATAATTTATCTCGTTGCTTGGTTTTATCCAATTACTAGAAAAGTTCTGCAGCATACTCCACCTTGCTGCTCCAATACCTATGGATAATAGACGTAAAGTTTATTATTGTATTAAAGTATCAAACGAGCATGCGGTCTACCTGCCGCCCATGAACACCTGGAATTAAGCCCAGATAAGATAAGAGTCCTACCCTAGGTCGACCACAGATGCGTTCCTACTCTTAAGGGCTAAGTTGAAGCGCCTCGGATATGTGCGTCTCCCTTACCACACCCTTAAAACCAGGATACAGCAACGCTGTTGTTATTAGGCAGAATAAGATGTGGCGGTGGTACTCTTGGAGTCGAACTCGAAACCTTCGACTTCAACTACTAATTTGTTTGTACAAAATAAATATCTTTTTAATTCCAATCAAAGAAGGCTATTTTTGCACGTCATCGGTCTTGTCACTCGTCGTGTCGAAAATAGTCTTTTACGTTTCCATTGAAAAATCGTTGGAACTGTCCATTTTAGGAGCAGACGGCTGACAATTGAACCATATTCGACGGTGTGTGTATCTAACGAACCCAAGTGGATCGTTAGGAAACCTAGTTCCATTCCATAAAGGTTCCAATTTTTCACTTTTAACAAAAGTTCAAAGATAACGATGACTTTTTGAAAGCCATACAACAGTCAAAAATTCTGCTCCTGTACCGTTTATTCCCGCCTTTGATAAAGGAATATTGTCCTGTTGGTATGTTTGGGTATTTTCATGTGAAAGTAGTAAATTATCATGTAGGTAGTGTTTACTGCGTATTTACTACGCTTTTTCTACGTATTTACGCGCCCTAGGTATGTAATTACTATTAATAATTAATAAGCTGCAAGGTAAGACACCCGAGCCAGCTCCATATTAATTTCATGTGAGAAATTGTCTCTTAAAAAAAGGCAGTAATAAACAATAAAATGATACCGAAAAAAAAACAGTTGACTTTCTAGCGGAATCTTCTCAGTTGAGGTCGTGTTGCGATCAGGTAGTAGTATAAGAAAAAATATATTAACTGACAATTTGTAAGCGCCTCCGTAGGCCTATACAAAATAAATTAATTTAGTTTCATTACACTGTATTTATAGCATTTGAAAACCGCTCCGTGAGTTCTTAGCCTTAGATTATAAAGGTAAACGGTCTTTGAACAGAAGCCTACAAAGAAACTTGACACAGACAATCCTGTTGACCCGAGACTTAAGTACTACAATGTCTTCATGCACTGTTAATATTTCCAGGTTCTAATAACTTTATGTGTAATCTGAGACTGATAACATAAAACCAAAGGAATGTGTTTGTGATTTTTTCATTTACTTAGTAGGAATGGCATGTAGAGGAACACAGCTCAACTAGCTTGAAGGTAGTATAACTCTGCGTGATTAACTTCGGAGCCACGATCCTATGGGCGCCAAAGTTATGAGCTCTGTATAAATAAATTGCGCACTATGGTTTCACCGACATTTGAAAAAATGTAACATGAAATACAAATAGTCGAAATTTTTTTATACCTTTAAACTTTTTAACAAAAATGGTTTAACAAAAGCTGAAACAGACAGACCTACAGAAAATCTTGATAATTAATTTACTATTGCTGCTACCTTTTATGTATATATACTCTATATCTATAGGTATATACTATATATACTCTTGCCATATCGTTAGATGTAAATATAAAAAAGTACAATATTATAAACTGATATCTCGTGGGATTAATAAAAAATTATGACCACATATTGAAACGTGCGTACAACAGCTATTATGTTATATAATCGGACCCTTTACTCGTATTTTTAGTTGCGTGTACACTGCACATAATACAGCATAGTTGCGTGCTACTTCTAAGTAGTATAAAACGGTCAATGGTTAAGCTCGTTGAAAAAGCTTGAGAATGTTTCATTTAAACAGGAGTTAAAAGGAGAAATGTTTTTATTTAGACGAGTAATTTCTTTATAGAAAGAATGACATTTTAATAGTAATGAAGTGGACGAAAGTAATTAAAAATAACTTATCTATCATTCTTAATCATTTACATTAATCGCTTAAATTATGCAGTGTTAACTATTGACTAAACGTAATTTATTACCACCGCTCCTGCATAAGGTCAATTTGAACATAAGCTGACTATTGCTGCCGATATTGCTTGCATTCGAGGCATATACGAGGCGTAACACGATGAGTGGATACTCGGTATTCAACTAGTTTGAGGGGAAAAAACATAGTGGCAGCAGCTGCCATTTTGGCTGAATTTCCGAATTTTAGACAAGTGTCATCACCAAAATTACTTTTAAATCATTGAAAATTGGCAAACATATCTGAAGGGGCGGGGGATACTTAGGTCTTCTAACTCCCTGGCACCCATTATCTACTCATTGTATTATACTGTGGTAATGTGAATTCTATGTGGATTTATGTTAACGCTCGCTAACTCTTCCGTAGATAATGTTAAATAAACAAGGGAATTCAAATATCGATGCACAGATAAACTGAGCTTTGAGCGATTGTAAATTGTTATGTAGTTGTCCAATCCAATAAAGGTTTAGACAACAAGCAAAACAATTTGCAACGGAAATACCCCGAATCTGTAATACAACAATGTAACACCAGTTTTGCGCGGGAAATAGTTGAACGTATAGTTGGGTTCAACCCTTAAAGCTCTATTCACATGTGCAATCACCGTACGTGGCATACACGACACTGCATACAAAATACAGTCTGACCCCCAATAAGTGGATTGATAACTTGAAGAAGACGGTAGCAAGCTGCTGGATTCAGACTGCTTACAACTGTACGAAGTAAAGGTAATGGGGAAGCTAATGTCCAACAATGGACCAGACAGAGCGAGACACCAACCAGAATTCTCAGTAAAAATATTTGTATGAACATGCGCATGACCTTGTCCTTGCTACAGGTTCTTCTACCAAATAATTATGCAATAATTGAAAGAATTGCGTACACTTTACGATCTATATCGACCACCTATCCATATATATAAAAACGTACAACTGTGTTAACTAGTGTCTGTAGATGTGAAAAGAGCCTAAGAAATCCAGTATAAATTATAAATAACTCTCACGTTATTCACGACAGCAATGAAATCGAAAGCTTGTTTATCTGAAAATTAATAGAGTAGCAAAAACTCGACTAATTTACCGAAACGAGAGGTCGTTCATTAATTTAATAATTTGGTTAATGACTATACTTTTACAGAAATTACTTATGTTTTTCTTTATATTCAGTTTAGTTTTGTAGAAGTCGCAAAGAACTAACTGGAAATTTTACTGTATTAAATAATACGCCTTTTATTTTATCTTTTGATAAAGGTAGTTAAACACCTCAATTAGTTGTAGGCTAGTGCTATGGCTAATTGTGTCTTACACTGTGGATTCTAATTGTTCGAAGTTGTGTGCGTGTTAGAAATTAACTATGATTTTCTTCAACCGTGATTATGTTTTTCCCTATAGTAAAAGTAAATGATAATCGTGAGTGTTAGTTGTTGCCTCTCTACATCACACGCTTCACGTTTCTGCTTTACTACATTTTTCAAACCTGAACAATGCAGATTTCAGCTCTTTTATAAGACAAAACAGATTAATTATAGTACCACGGTTGAACTATAAAGTTCTACCACCCGCAGTAACAAAATGGTTAGTATATCTACGTTCAAAAGTCTAAACATAAAGTTAGGTAAGCTGGGTTGTGAAAGTCGTAAGGTGTGCTTCAGATATATTTTAATCTAAAGAAACTCTTCTTGAATTTTCTTATTTCATAAATGCACATAATATCTTTTCATGAACGCAGCTTTAATATTCAAGTCACTTTCAAAAGAGCGTTATGTGTAACTAAAATAATCAGAATATTAGTATAGTTACAGAACACTTTTCGATATTTAATTATATTACCGAAATGTTCTATGTAAGAAATTTTATATTTCTCAAAGTTGGTTTAAAAATATTTCCCCTTATACAGTACTACAAAATGCAGATATCAAAATATTGTAATTAATGGAATGTAACCAAATTAATCTAGAAATCAAGCTACACACTTCTCTGTCAACAATCTATTTTTATTTATCGTTTTTTACACAATAGAAGTTTCCTCGAACATATAATCCCATATAAGATTAGTATCCTACTAAGGACTAAGGACCACGTCTCACTAAGATAGTTATTACAAGACAGAATAAGGTGGTGGCGCTTCCGGGATCGAACCATAAAGGATGCTACCACCTTCAACACCACAAGTTATCTCATGTTTTGGTTTAAATTATAATTCTAATCAACCTGATACCAGTCTAATTTGAAACCTTAAATTAGACTGGTATCAGGTTGATTAGAATAGAATTTGAAACCTTAAATTTAATGTGAACTAAACTCCAAAAGGCATAAATATGCATGCATCTAATCTGTTAACTCAGCCTATTTACATAACATTACAATGCTGCATTAGAGCCACGTGTCACATTTGTCATCATTGCACGTAACTGATCGAATATTCAAGAGATTTGGCATACTGTATCTGGGTTAATTCCAGACAGCTGCATCAGTGCTTAGCAACATCTTATATAATGTCGAGTTTATGGCTAAGGCTAAGCGGTTAGGCAATTATGAGTCACGTGACAGAGTTGTCACCGCGAAAATTTGTCGATTTGAAAAGCATGCAGTCCACTTGATTGTAAGTAGTCATTGTAAATTGATATCTGTGACCATGTACACCATTATAGAACAGGTTTTACCTAAAGCTAATCACAGATGCGTTATCACTCCGGAGGACTAAGATAGTCGCCTCATATGTTAGTCAGTCAGCCAGCCATCCGGACTATAACGTAATTCCTTTTCATAATGTGATGTGACTCGGGCCCAGTTGTGTCACTGATAGCGATCTCTTAAAGGTAAATATTGTAAGAAAATCCTGAGGTGCCTACTGATCCACTCTTGAAATGGGCTATTAACCTAGGGATTTAATAAGAAACTCGTTTCGAACACAATACAACGTGAAAATAATTGATGCTCATAATAATGATTTCTGCTGACTAAACATACTTACGTAGGTGCGTCGTTTCTATTTATTCATTCAAGCTTCAACACACTCATGATTCCACAATTTTCCAACTCTCGCATGCGAAACTGTTTATCATTCCAGAAACGAACGCCACGGGCTACCCACTTCTTTTCTTTCAAAAGAAAACTTTCTAGAAACTTCCACGTGAATTAGTAAGGAAAACTCTTTCGGTCCGTGACAAAACGCCACAACCAGTTCAGTTAGTTACGTACACGTAAATTGTCTCTTCGTTAGTAGTTAGTTGAGTTCCGGATTTTATTTGCTTCGCGCGTTTAATTAATATAAAATTCATAATAAACTCTTAGAATAATGTAAGAAAAATAATGTGGTACTTTTATTATGAAAGGTACTGTAAGCGTTGTGAGGCGGTGGTGACTTGCTAATTTTGATTATCTGTACAAAAAAATAATTGTCTTTAATGTCAAAATACTAGATTTTCACTAAATCCATGTGAAAGTATACGTACCTAAATAAAACGATTATCAAAATTTTGTCTATTTGTCCAACTAATCTCTGAAACGACTTGACTGATTTTGACGCGACTTTTATTGGCTCATATTAGGAAGAGTAATTTAAGTTAATTTTATTTCAGAAAATGTATTACGGTTGTGAGCGTACGGGTGTGAGACCGCGAGGCAAAGCTAACTTATAATATAATAAAATAACTTTCGATTCAACCGATTAAATTTCTTTCATTTTACTTATCACAAGCTTGCTCTCAAAGCATCTCTAAAATAAAACTTCAAAGAATATTAATTGGACTCTCGTTCATTATTAACTGAAGAAGCTAATAGTAACTACTTTTCATAAGATTGTGCAGTAGAAAAACATCATGCAGTTGACCTAATTATAAATAGTTACTGCCACTTATAGAGGTTTGTGATCAATTTAACATAGAGTTTTAGTCCTATCCGAGGATTAAGTCGTCATACCTCGTGTAAGTATTCCTTTTTATAACACACGTCAAATCAGAATACAACGGGGCTTAACACTGATTTATTATGGTACAAATTAGGGAATATGAGGATGGTGGTAGCAAAATGTCCAACGAAAGAAAGAAATTAAATAATAGCTACAATTCTCCTTATGTCCCACTATTGGGATGAGATATCTACCACGCTGCTCCGACAGGGATAGGTGGAAAAATCTTTTATCTAAATTCTACATTAGTGAAGTACCTCTAAGTCTTACGAGTATATTGTTATATGGAGCGTGAAGGTAAAACAATAGAACCCAACGTATACTTACAGTATGTGGGCAGCCTCTTACCTGAAACAGACAAAACTACTTTAAATATCGTTCGTAGTAACATCCATTATTAATAGAATTATGGTTGTAAAATAGATAGGAAAATTAAAATTGATACGTCGAAATACCGGTTTATATAAGTGAATTTTTGTACTCAAGAGTGAAATCGTCACGAGGTATCCAGTGTCCTGTAAGCGACACAGTTATGTAGGTTTTTTACTGACTAAAACCCTCCGGTGGCCGTCCTCAGCACTGCGTAAAGAACTATGGAATCTCCAAAGGAAGTCCTCCTAAGGTTCTCTTCTAAAGGAAGGACTCCACCCCGCATTACAACGTCGGACTCATACCGGATTAAAACCCTCTTGATGAACTGCCTCAGTGTTATTAAGAGGACCCCGGAATCTAAGCGGGAGAGAGTTATTGTCATTCCGCGTTTGCAGGTGTTTACGACGATATACGGCCAAACATACCGCCGCCTTTCTTACTGTTCATTGGTAGGTTCGAAATCGCACTCTTGACGTCCGCAACCCCTAGGGTTCTCTTTTAGTCGCCTCTTATAACAAATAAAGAACACCATATAAATATTCTAGTCCCGACATCTATTAAAAATACCCTATAAAAATTCTGCCTAGAGCCTATGACATGTGTCTCCATATCTAAGAAATGTCACGGAAATTTTATATGTAAAAAATACATATGAGTCATATGTAATTCCTATTAAATTTGTTTTCTAATAAACGAGCATAGAAATTGCTGTGTAATATTGCTATATATAAAATAGTCAGGGATCTCATCTTGTTTCACTGACTTCATCTCGTGTTCATTTATCAAGTACCTTGGCATATGTTAGTATTTTTGTGATTGATGCCGACTATTTGCATAGCCCTGTCAGCTTTATAGCCGCCCAGTTAAGGCCTTATGAATGTTTAGGCTCAGAAATAAACCCGTGGAACATTATGTATTCAGAAATTTACTGCATTATAATATTACCTCATTTTCAATTTGAGTACTCACACAGTAACTTGACACAGCATGCAACGCCAGTATTTAGTCATGAATGCTATTAATTACTGTTTAATGCAATCGTAACTCATATCTTCTGAAGTTGTCGGAATTTTTTATAATTCAGTAGTTTAAGTAATTAATCGTTTTTACTGTAATGGTATTTCTGCCTCATTTCTTTAAAAGTTGAATTAACTTTTGTACTGGAAAACGCATACTCGTATAGTACGATACCTATAAATTTTTTGCCAACCATTCGATCGTAAGTTACGATAAAATAGTCGTGAAAATTTCATTCCATGGGAGCGAACACCTGCGTCCACAATATCTGTTGATATTTTGTATACCAAAAGTACCACAAGAAAAATAGGCAAGCACAAAAAGTTATCGGCCTCCTGATAGAGCTTGAAGAATGTTTTCCCCCATTCGATATCACTGATTTCCTTAGCGAAACAATTTTCTGAATAAATACTCACTCCAACAAAGAAAGCTTTCGCCTAAAGAAATAAACAGGCTACTTTATAAGCTCAAGAATCTGCAGTAGTTACAAATGGTAATAAAAACGGGGAATGTTATGTGTTTGTTGTCACATCGTGTGTGACCTTCCAGAGGGCGTTACAGGCCATGAACTCTTATATAGAAGGAGGGTGTTCTGTAATTTACTCGCCTCCATAGGGAGTAATGAAGCTAAAGCACTCACCCAATTTCGGGTTTCTATCACGATCATTTGGTACAGTTTTGGAGTCAAACGAAGTTTCTTTTCATCAGTCATCTAGCAAGTAGGTATCGTGACTATGTAAACTATATACCAATATATAAGTCTATATCTACATCTTCATTACAATCAAAGTATATATGTGATATCACAATTAAAGGACCCTAGCCGGTATAGCTACTTTTAACTTCGGTGATCGAATATTTAGCTGCCTTTCATAAGCTAGACGCAGCGATCAAAAGCTACTTTCTGTGAACGATTGAACGCCGGTGGTAGCTACTTTTGGACGCCGGTTGCAACATCTGAATGCGAAAACCATGGTGCAGTATAAATGCAGTTTCTAAAACGTGGGTTTTCGATAGCGCGACCGAAAGCAACAAGTAATTAAAACTAGACGCATGTTTTAATGAGTTGCTGCAATCGAAGCAATTACAAAAACGCAAATCGCTAATGCTAAAAGTCTACTGTAAAAGGATAGTGTCATGGTAAACATAACTTAACGCTAAGGTTTGTTTAAGAAATAAAATCCTATTTCAACGTAGAGAATTGTACCGCGTTGCATCCTTTCCTGCGATATCTTGCGTACTTTAATTGCATTAACATTTCCACAGTGAGGTATTGTTTTTAAGTGGGTAAGAGGATTTATAACACCGTTGCTAAGACCTCGACTGGGGCAAGGTGCCTTGATTAAATTACAACATAAACCAACTTAATACTCAAAGGTAACATAGGTATGCATTACTCATAATAATTTATGATAAAGTCTCTTACCATGACACTATCCATGGTGATACAAAAACAATATGGAGTTGTTTTTGTATCACCAAAGTTTCAATCCCAGTCATTCTAGGACCCTATATATAAAAGCTGTTAATTCTTGACCTCTGCAAATCTTTCTAAGAATTTGGCTTAAGAAGTTCGTAGATAATCTGCGATAAACTGACAGGTGATGTAGGTACGCCGAAATAAAGATAAATCAAGATGGATGGAATGTTCTATGTTCTCGAGAGTTTGATGGATATAAAATAGCAAAGGTGCAATCTATTTGATTATTTATCCCCAACTATCTAATCTTACAGATCTATGGGACTTATGAATAATTATGATACAATAGTACATTTGATGGCAACTGTGATATCTGTTTAGGACAGCTTCGCTCCGTTTCTTTTCGGGGATGTCAGACAATTAAAGGGATTAAAATTAGAAGAATAGCAGCAGCGTTTTCCTGCGAATTCATGAGTCTTTTGCAGATTTCAATATGTACACTCAAACGTGGTGGCGAAAAATCTCTTTCTTGAGGTCTTTATCTTCCTTTGCGTAGTACAAAGGTTTACCATGTACAGGAACTCGAGTCGATCTACGGCTAGGCATATCAAAATTAGTAGAAAAGCTGAAATTACACAATTATGTATGTAAGTTTCTGAAAATTTTGTCTTGAAAATAAATGTAAAACGTAGCACTTTATTCAAACTGGTAACGACAAATTATTTAAAATTTAAAGTAAATAGTATAATTCTTCGAAGACTAAATAATTCATTTAACTTTATGTGCGACATTCCAACTGTAATTAGTTTATTGCAATGAATACGCATCTAGACGATACTTTCATAGAGAACTTCTACGTTATTTTATTAGGCTATAAAACTTGAAATATTTAAAGCATTTTCAAGTTCACCAGCTATTCGACCTTGTGGCGTCAGGACGTTAATCCAAGATCAAAAATATTTGGCGAATTGGTTTCAAAATGTTAATGTATAAAGTTTTTTTTTTTGATCATGGGATAGATCTTCTTCATAATTATTTACTTTTCAATTATCAGACTTTTTGAAATTCAACTAGAAAATAAGCGTTCCTTCGCCTGAGGATTGGAAGGAGGAGGTTGGAAGCGTCGGGTAGGTGACACTTAAGACCATATGGTTGACGGTTGACGACTTGTGATACCCATGACATAATTGACTTCAAACAAGGTGTAAGTTGTCGTAAGGCAGAAATACAAATGATTGTATTAAGCACGCGAGCGTGTGTGTTTACGTTCGTAGGTGTGCGCTTGCACATACGGGCGTGTACTTCGCTACCAATTTTGTAATATTTACTCGAGTTATTATCAGCGTAGTTACTACAGATATAATTGAAACTGTTTCTAGCGAATGTAGAACATAATAATTTCCCATGAGACTTGCTAGACAGTCTATTTACTTAACCAGAGGACAAATACTCAGATGAATAAAAATAAAGAGAACTCAGCGAATGTAATTAGTGACGCTACAAAATCATTCGTTCTTTTCAGCTTTTATTATACGCCTGCCACGCACGCTATCTCAATATGCAATACGAACTGTAGCGTCGTAATCTACCCATATAAAGATATGTACGTTTTTTACATATTTTTTATATGGATGGATGTTATTTTTATACACGGTAGATGGATTTAATATAAATAGCCAACGAACATGCAGTCCACATAAGTAAGTGGCAACTGCACCCCATGGACATTTGTTATCTAACCCAGATAAGACTAGAATCCTACATGAGGTCGTCAACAGGTGTGTTGCTACCCCTGAGGAATGCCGCGGATAAGTATGTCTCCGATACTCATACCCTTTAAACCAAAAGACAGCCGCGTTTAGTACTGCTGTTATTAGTCAAATAAAGTTCATACTTTATGTTGGGATTTTCAATAAAAGTGTGTGTTTTTAAATCATTAAGGGCATGGGTCCCATTTGTAAAAAAAAAAAATTAAGTTCAGTCAGCACACAAGTTTTCGATATTTACTGGATTTTATCACATTGCCTATATAGTTCATACAAAGTTACATAAAGATTTTCCTACAAATGCTTTCCTAGTAAAAGTGACCAAAACAAAACATACTTAGTAACACTTTATAAGCCAGGAAGGGTTACCGGATAAATCACGATGTGCTTCAAGAACTTTGGGTCACAGGCAGAAGAAGTAAAGTCTTTAAGTAAAATAAATGTGACGTAGTTAAACGCACATATCCCTTTATTTGTTTAAGTACAGAGACTTAGAGGTAGTTAGTCCCCAAAGAGTCTTTATAAAATTGCTCAATCTAGTTAGTATTTGTCGATGTTTAGTTTGAGTTTTATTACAAGATTTTTCTTTATAATTATTTGGAATTATTTGGTGAAATATATGCCCGTATTGAGGAAATATTATATCTACTAACTTATTTTTTATGTTTACGAAATTAATACCAAAACACCTAACACGCCAACTTAAACAACTTAAATTGACATGAGTTGATGAGCAACCTTTTCTGTTGTCTTTGATTGAGTTTTCAACCATTTTTTTTTTCCATATGTTTGTTCTCTTAAGGATTAACTGGCTTAAAATTCAACTGCAAGATGTGACCCTCACATACACACGAACCAAGAAAGCTAAACAAAAGCTTGTAAAGACCAGTAAAAGTATTCTGAAAGTAATAAACAATAAATTTTCCAGCACACGATCATGACGCAGATAGATCTTGCTGTAAAATATCATCAGTGAAATTTTAATATTTCAAAGTTTTCAGTTGATGCAAATAATTCAGGTAACAATCATATATTTCCATTTAGCTCGGCCGAGTTTAAGTGATATTTCGCATTTTTCAACGGATTTCGCAACATGGCAATGTAATTTTGTGTTATATGGAGTATTTAATATGCGAAAATTACGAAGAATTGCATTTTTGTACTGTAATTTATTACATAATGTCATATTTCATACAACCTTAATAACTGCCCAGCCATGGATATTACATTCTACGAGTCGCATTTTTTTAATGTCTTGTCCTGAATAGTATACTTTTTCTATACTACATGTCGATTGTTGATTGGAATATATAGCTCTTTTTAACTTCAATAGCGTGATTCAAAATGCAGTGGCGCCATTTCTTAATGAGTTGCGGGAAGTCGCCACAACGGCAATAAAATAGATTTTAAATAGCAAACGAGCATGCAGTCCATCAAATTGTAATTGGTGACGGTCGCCCTTGAGCATTTGTATTGAACCCTCTATTCGGATAAGGAACTCATCCTGCCTTCCTTACTTGTCATTATACTACCCTTTAAATCAGAACACAACCTTGCTTAACACTGTTGACATAAAAGGAGTAGATATAACGGTTGTGCCTCCTGCGTAGAATCGCGAAAGATCGCAACTTTAAATAAAAGAGCAATAGAAATCTAAATATATAAACGCTTCAAAAACAAACCGGTAACTCTAAACACAATTATGGAGTAACTAACATATTTAGAGCGCTAACATATTTGAACGGAGCGAAGTTTGGGCGGAACGTGAAAGCCAAACACTGAAACATGTGAGCCGTTAACAAATTTCAAACTAACGAAAAACCAATGGCGCCTCTGCTTAGCTGACGGGATTTTACGAAACTCACGTGGAAATTCACTGGAACTAAAAATGACAGACTTACTCCGTCGATGTTTTAAAGTCAGTGGAATAAATTCACTCAAACTAAAAATTTCAGACTTACTTGATCGAAATTTTGTAATATGCAGAATTATTCATAGTGCGATTCCGGAGCCGCTAAACTAGTTTCTGATTAATAACAGTAGTGTTGCGCGCTGCCACGTTCTGGTCTGATGGATAAGAGACAAATAGGTTCTTATAAGAGGCATGGCAACCGAATCCAGAAGGACAGCAATGCGTGCATATGTGACCAATCTTGGGCAGGACTCCTACCTTATCTGGGATTAATTACAGATGTCCAAAGTCGACAATAGCCTCTTACCTATAGATGGACTGTGTGGTCCTTCGCTACTTGTATTCCAAGTAAAACAAAACATAAAATGTACCAAATCTGAACATTCAAGAAACCTATCATAGCCACTTGTTGTGCTCAACGCAATAAGTAAGATGTAGTCTTAATTTTTGAGTCTGAGCACGTTCGTAAAATTTTCCGTTACTGTAAATTTATTTGCTCAACCGGAAAATCTGAAAACGGCGACTTCGAGGCTCGTTACCGTCGTTTTGCATATCGGTCTGTTGCGCGATTGCTGATTTGCTAGCAAAATATTACTTCTCTAAAAATGGAAATACGTATTACATTAACTTACGTACCTTCCTATAATATGTTACTACCGCTACAGCTTACGGATGTTTATCTTCGATATTTTCACTGGTAGCGCCCTCAATAAAATGCATGTAGGTACTAATAGATGGTTACTTCTTTACGCCGTAATAATACGGATTATACATGACTTATTCCACACACTGATTTGACGTGGATGTTGTAACGTTCATTTTATATAAAGGGTGGTGATCTGTACATAAGATAATCAGTCGGAGAGTGCGTCTAACTAACAGTCGCAAACCAAAATCATATATCCAATAAAATAGATGTCTAACTTTTTTATTGAACCAATGTATTAAAACAAGGGTTTATCATGATAAAAATGCATGTGGATATCAGGATCCATCGACGAGAGAATGAAGTCACTTACGCTCTCGCTTGAAGTAATATAATTAGGCAAAATAACTAAAATTTGGACATAATAAAGTAATATATTTGTCACTATGATAATAACATACAATTTAACTTAATAGCGTCGCTTTATACACTCACAGCCCCACAATAGGATTAGGGAATCCTGTGTCGTGGGTGCCATGGACACACACAAAGACGAATACACAAACACCCAGACCCAGAACAGAAATCTAAATTCTTCATTCAGATTTTTGTCTGACCGAGGATCGAACCCCGAACCCACTGTGTGTCAGACCGGTATGGTGACCGCTCCGCCACGCGGGTCGTCAAACTTAATAAACACTAAACCTAAAAAAATATGCTTAATAATAAATCTATCAGTACAATCAATCACATCAGGAACCCAGCAACAACAGAAAAAGACTTCTCTACTACTCTCTCACTAATTCACTTCATTTTATACTGCATCGAAACCAGAATAACGAAATTCTCAAGTATTGTCGAAAAGTACTCAATAAAACGTTTCACACTAACTCTAAAACACGCAAAGCTTACGTCAGACGCTTCAGTAAAATAGAGACGAGTTGAAAACACCAAAAGTTCTAAACAACTATTATTATAGTCTGAAACAGACCAAATAAAGTTTACACGTCAAAAGCAAACGATACGAAGGCGTCTGGAATAAATAGTTTCTAGAGTACGTTACGGTTATATTAATATTATACTAACCTTTAATTGAGTGCTGTTCTTTGGCGTACGTTTGTTTGTTAACGAACACTTAATACTTCGTGTGTTTCAATGGATTTCTTATTAAATTTGAAATAACATATAATTTATAGCTGACCTAGTGGTAAGCGAATATTACCGTGAGTGGACCGCTGTAATATAATTAACCTCAAATAGGACTGGAGCCTTATCCGTGGTCAACGACTGAAAAGTTGGTACCCACGAGGACTAAGTTATAATGCTTTAAGTATTTTTGCTTAGCTATGCCCTTTAAACAAAAACGAATAGAAGCGCTTAGTACTGTTGATAAAAGGAAAAACTAGGGAAAAAATACAAAAACAATAGACATAAAACATGCGATACACGAATATTTTTTAGTTCACAAACCTGTAGTCTGGAATTCAATTCCCAGACTTAACAACCTTTTAATTTGTATATGATGTGTGGTAAGGGAGATAAACTTAACGAGGCATTCCAACCTCAGTCCTCGTGGGTAGCAACGCATCTGTGGTCGACTTCAGTTGGGATTCTGGTCTAATCTTGGGTGGATCACAAATGTCCATGGGCGGCAGTTGCCACTTACTATCAGGTGGAATGCATGCTCGTTTGCTACTCCATCATATAAAAAAACGATAAGGTAATGATAGTTACCTCTTCGTAGTTCTAACTTAATTATATTTTAGTTTTCAGGATAGATATTCCTAAGAATATACTTATCTAATTCACTATTAAAAAAATTTTTTTTTTAATTTTAAGTATCCACTCCTTTTGTAATATCCTGTAATCTTTGATTGTATGGGTTTTTGCAACTGGTATAATTGAAACGGTCGGCTTTACAGTTCCAGACGTTTGACATTTTACCTTTTGGTCTGCTGAGTACACGATTGCGTTTTACAGTAATTATTTTTAATTTACAACCCCACGGTCGCATGCCAAAACTTTGCTGTTAAATGGTACCTAACTTATTCGTAAACTGTACGTATACTTTGAGGAAAGCAATATACTCTTAATTCGGTCTCTCTCTCAAATGGTTACATTGAATCTTAAAATAATAATTTCAGAAAACTATTATTATTACTCGATTTAACGGTCAAGAAAGATATGATGAAAAATCCTTCGAACTTGAGAATACTTTAAAAAATCAATCACAAACTTATGAAAGTCGACGAGATATAGACAGTAAGGACTATTGAATTTAATATCCGTGTCAATTTTAGGAATAATAAACATTACAATAATGCAATATTGAAAATATATAACAAGAAATACTAATAAAACCGATCTAACACAAATTGCATGCAAGGAATATGTATCTTTATACATTTTGCGTTGTTCCGTTTAAGTCGTCTAAATTATATTGATAATTGTGTGGAAATTAAATTCAAAACTCGTTATTATAAATAAAAAACTACGAGAAAAAATATCAATATCCATACCATCATATTGTCATGAAGAATAATAAATAATCCTAACGTCATAATATGTTATTATAAACATATTTATATCCTTCTTTATCCTTTAATACACAATTGGAAAAATGAGCAGGCAGATAGAGTATCTACACATCACAATAGCGCACATAAGTTACGGGCAGGCAAGTGTTCTGCAACAGATAGCAGTCGCAGTGTTAAAACTTTTGCATATCTATTTACAAGCACCGTTGAGGGCGACAGCTCGAGTAAAATATGGCGACTACGAATGTGTTTCGAAGCGTAAAGCTTTTTTCAAATGCGTATTAAAACAACTTTTAAGTAAAACCTTTGCTTCTATACTTGTTATAGTAAACGTAAGGCAAAATTATTCATCGCTTGCACAAACTTTTTAAATACCTTACAAAAGTTGAATCAAATACTCCAAAACTGTATTTAAAAAATATAAATCACAATTACACGGAAAAAAATCGACAGAAAGTAAAACATCAATGGTCGAAGAAAGTCAATTTCGTTTTCCTATTTTACTTGTAACACTAAAATATTAATTACAGTACTAAAATATTATCTATTAGTCATCAGAATAAGGTTACTACATAAAGAAATAAAACCAGAACGCTACAGTTACTACTTAGTTTTCCGCCTAGCCGGAAAGAAAAACGGGGACTTCCTGCATATAGACAAAATAACCTCAGGCAGGATTCTAGTCTTATTTGTGGCGGACTACAAATGTCCATGAGCAGCAGTTACCACTTACCACCAGGTGAATTGCATGCTCGTTTGCTACAGCAACAAATAAAAAAACATAAGCATGATGATCATAACGCCCATTGGGTAACAAAACCATTATTGAAATATAACTGAAAACAAATACTACACAATTTTTACAGAATAGTCCGACTAAAATCATATAACTCTACTAACAAACAAAGCTAAGTAACCAGAACTTGGATGTTCTACAAAATATCCTGCAAACCACATTCGTGGAAAACTGGGAGAAAATAATTTGTAAATCCGATATAGGTACAATATTTTAGCAGAAATACCGGATAGGTATTGTATATCAGGAGTAGCTAAAACCTGCTAGTGCATAGGTAAAAATCAGAAAATATCTGGACATTAATTGGTGGTAACATTCCTTGTTTACTGCTTTGTTGGGTCGATCACCCTATGATGACTCGACTGTGCAACCAAGTCCGCAATATCATTCGATGTTTCGGAATCCAGCTTTTTTGGATTTTCTACTCTAGAGGCCACTTGCGACTATAGACATCTGTAATCTATTCCAGATAGAATTGAAGTTCTATTTGTGGTTGACTACAGATTTGTAGCTATCCTTGCGGATTAAGTCGGTATGGGACGTACAAACACAAAGACGCATGTTGATGTTAAAAGGCAGAAATAGTTGTGGCTGAGGTGCATCCGGAGTAAAACCACGAAGGATTCTAGCAATATAAAAAATACTACCATAAATAATATAGTTGTGCACGTTTGTAGTTCGACTCTGGCAGCACCAGCGCCACAACTTTTCTGCCTTTTAATAACAGTGTTAAGCGCTACTGTACTCTTGTTTCAAATATGTGGTAACAGAGAGATACTTACCCGATGCGTCGAAATTGGTCCTCAAGCAAGCAACAAAAAACGTGCAGTACAATGCCGTGTGAACCAAACCTGACATGCCACTGGTTACAAATTTGAAATCGAATACGACAAAAAACGTTGAGTATAACGCCGTTTGAATCCAGCTTTATGGACAGTTTTAAAACACCCGACATGGTTTGGGCGCTCACCCGCCTAGAGTAGCGTGTTAGAGCATGCTCCATTTGTAAGGATTGGTTCAAGACCAAAAGTGGGACATAAAATACGTTATCAGTCCGTAAGTATATAAAACAAAATAATAAAATAAATGAAGTATGTGTTTTAACGCTAAAATAACAGCTTGTTACGATATCTTTAAAAAAAGCATACCTAATTAAAATTTCCCCTGTCTGTCTGTTTTGGCCAATCTTCGAAACGCGTAAATATAGCTGATGTTACGATAAGGTGCAAATTAGGCTACATTAAATTAGGCGCTTAAAAAATCTAAAACCCATGAAGATACTGCGCGCGCCTCTATTAGTTAAAATTGTTAAAGGTACAAAATTTCGGTTATGTGTATACCATATCACATTTTTTAAACGCGGTTGAAACCTCGGGTTTCACCAATAAATGTATTTTTGCAACTAAATAAACATACATAACATCTTATTCTACTTGTTGGCTTATATTACGACTCTTCATAACTATAGTATATTGCATCAAGATTCCAGTTCTCAACCCAAATATAAGAGCTCATCAAAATTCAAGTATAATAAATATTCGTACTTTCAACTTAGGTAGCAGGGAGGTACAATTTCGTTTTAGATCATTGCCATTAAGGGACCTATTTGAATATGAGACCCTTTATTAATTAGTTAAGTCACTTTCCGTAATTTAGGGCACATTCAGATAATTTCTACTGGGTTCAATTTATCAAAGAAACATGTAGAAAATTATAACAGTACATATATGTTAAATTATTATGCAAAGTAGTAATAAGAGTGTTTTTTCATTGAACGGAGGTAGGAGTAACTACTTAACTTTATAATACGCGAGAACAGCAGAATTAAAATTTAATAACATATTAAAGTACATAGTTGTTTTAATTGAGAAATAATAGCAAGATATAATAAAAACTTAAAAATGCGCACTATAATTTGTTTTTATTCGTTGCGATATAATGCATTTTACCTTTACCAATTTGTACGTAACGTAATACGTAACGAATGATGGATATCCACACAACAAAAATCCACAAGGCGTCGCACATATCCTTCAATTGCCATAAGATATGTTACAACAGTACAACGAGTCAAGTAACGGAACCGTGTCATATTGAAATCGAGATAAAACAAATCTCGTACTCCGCTTGAAGAAGCGAGGTCGTATTAAGAGAGCTCTGAAGTTAAATCTTATCGTTCAACTAACAATGGCGGTTGCATACCAGCTGACAACGATATCAGCTTAAGGGACTTATCACACTAGCGGGGCACATGCGATAAGCGACAGAATAATAGCATGCAGAGAAAAAATAACCACAAAGCAATTACTTTCTAATGGTGTTAAAAACCAAAAATATATGTTTATACACTCATAGCCTCATACTAATATCAAAGTAAATATAAAATTTATTGTGGTGTATCGTGGATGCATTGGTTTTGCAACATATTATTAATAATACTTCCGCAATTATAATTGTGCAAGTTACCACTAAACGGTCCAATAAACAATTGTCTGAAAAAAGAGTATTTTATTTATATTACTAATGCATTAGAGGACTTGCGATTTTAACCATTGGGTGGCACGAAAACCATATTGTAATTATGTATATAGACGTACAAAAATAAAACTTCCTAGCGGAATATACTTGCATTCGGACAGAAGAATGTAGAATTCCGAACTTGAGCTTAATAATTTAAGGACTAGTTACATCATTCTAACTCATAAATGCTAAGAGCAATATACGAGTAGTTGCTCGCCTTCTGCTTACGATTGAACAGTACATTAACCGCCTAAACCAACAAGCAATTTTTGCGACTATATTTTCCTTTGTAACTGAAGCCCTCTTCGCTCTGAGACGATGCGGCGTCGGAACAAAAGGTGCCTAATAAGTTATCCTCGCAAACCTTCCTCACAAAGGGAGGTGTGGATCTTTCAGAGGCGATATATTTCACTCTGACTTTATCGAGGATCCCGCCGAGGCGGAATAGTTTTAAATGCGATGTTACTCTTCCCTATGTTAGAAGCGAAATCTGTTCGCATTGGGAATACATGAAGTTTTTACCAGAGTCCAGCTCTTGGATAAATCTAAGCAGCTAAACTTTTCTGTTAGATTTATTTTAGGTTCCAATCGTTTCGATTCTAAGAAACAGTTGTTTATTCCCTAAGGAGAACATAAGAGTTCTATGATCAGGAACTTTGATAAAATTTCCAAATAAAGGAAAGTCAATTTTATTCATTCATCAACATACATACATATAACTTAATTTTTACAAGAATATATCAAATCTAAACCATTGTAACGTTAAAAGTGTTCCGTATCAATTTGAAACAAATTTATATACCTAGTGTATGTTGTATTCAAGCAGTTTATACATATATTGTTTACGATATTTGCTTTATTTTAGTGTTTCTTTCGAATATAATAGGACGATTAAATGACAAAAACATAAATAGCCATGTGTAAATTAAATTACGCTTGTTATTAATAAAATAATCAATCGGTTGATTTATAACCCGTCTAAGATAGACATTGTAATATCTATCTTCCAGGTATTGCCAAGATTCGATATTTGATTGGCAATAATTGGATATATTGATAATTATTAATAACCTGCGTTATTGGTCTACTCTAGTAAATATATTGAAATGTCTCGCATTTGTTGTTAAGGACTACATCAAAATCTAGTTCTTGAATTTAAATTTATTCTACTTGAGGTATTTTATCTTTAAAATAGATCTCCAAAATACTTAAAAGATCACGCGTAAACTCTTAAAAGCTTAACAAAACTAAAAATATTTCGTCACGTCTTCATTTCAGCTTAAGTTAATAGGCAAAAGGTCACGTTTAAGGGCATTTACGGGTGCTTAGGAGAAGCTATTTCTCAAAACACGTTCCATTTGTTCGCTCGTGTTCCTTCATGTATTAAAGTAGTTTTGGCGGCAAAATGATGGAATTTGCTTTTACGTTACTTCACTGTTATCGACGGGAACAATGTTTATATGAATTTGAACGAGGAATAAAAGATGGGATGGCGTAGGTGTCGTGTATAAGAATATGTTAAATCCACCCCGAAATATGGAATACGCGTAGGGACAAATCTAGCGAAATGTTCGGTGGAAATTCATGAATTGTTAGAGTAGGCGGATCAATTCTGCGAAGTTTCTAGATGTGGAATTTAGTTAGATTTTAGCTTCAACCTTATATTTAAAAAGCTGTAAATGTAATAAGTGAATTGTAAATATCTTCTTAACCTTTCAAAATTTAGATACGTACTCGTCATACGCCGGCTTCGACCCAACCCAACCTACACTTTTACTGCAAAATAGTAACATATGTTATGGTTTAAAATATGTGGTGAGTTATTTGGTATACGTGTTATGAAGCAGTATCCTATCGGTTTTACTAACGCAACTATCCTCGACTACAGGTAGGAAGGCAGATCCCACTTATCATGACGCTCATATGTTGATCTCATTTTGTAAAAATCTTCACACGTCACTAATGCAAAGGACGTACGCACAAAATGAGGTTTTTAAACACTGAAGAGTTCTGTATGCCCTGAAATAATGTGATGCAGCTCATGCAGCAACTATGGTACGAAACATCAGACGAGCATTTTGCTAGAAAATTCTCGAATATACTTACGAACTTTTGTGTTAAGCTCCAAATAATGTGTTCGTTGCAACAACACTAGAACGGAAGATTTGACGTGGATTTTCGCAGCGAAAATTTCTTATATAGGCACTTAGGGAGTTTTCTATGTGGCTTCAAGTAATATGCTTGTCGCAGTTACACTAGTACGAAACATTCGGCGTAGATTTTCGCAGCGAAATTTTCCCTACATTAATCCCTAAGGGCATGTTCAAGCAAACCGCGCGCGGATCCATCGCGTAATAATTAGAATATTGCGACGTGATACCGGCAAGAAGGGGTATAATTAAATATTTATTGACGCGTCCTGAAACTCAAATCATAATATATTAAGCACATCACGTCGGGTTAAGTAGAGCAATATAGCATAATTGTGTATATAAATTATTGTAATAAAATTTAAGAGTTTGTTTGTTACATCGAAATAAAAGGTAGACCTGTTTGTGGTTCGATTTCGGAGGCACCACTGCCAAACATATTTATGCATAAAAATAGCAGTGCATGGGCTACGGTATCCTCTGCCTGTCGTAAGAGGCGACTAAAAGGGGCTTCCGGGGTTGCGGGCGGGAAGAGTGGGAGC